>MU679607.1:49059-124114 GCA_026770625.1 Nicotiana glauca | reverse complement strand
ACGACAAACTAATGAGAATATACTCAAATACTTGTTAACAATTCATATTATACGAATTCCCAACTTCGTTTAGTGAAATGACCAAAATGCCCTCGGGCCCACATGCTCGGAAATCCAAATTTTCTCGAAGGTAGAGATTACCCATGACCTTAGGGTCTCTAATATAATTTTATCCTAATTCCATACTCAAAATCATGGCAAAAATTTAAGATTATAATTTTCTAGGTTTTCAACCAAAACCTCAATATTTACTCTAATTTCCATGCTTAAATCCATATATAATCAATGTATTTAACTTGAAATAAATAGAAATAGCTTACCTTATCATTGATGGTGAAAACCCTCCTTGAAGCTCTCCAAAAATCGCCCCATGAAGTGAGAAAATGAGCAAAATGACATTGAGCCCGAATAAATGAAGGCCACAGCCTTCAGTGGTTTCCGCATATGCGGAAATATAACCGCCTATGCGGTTCCGCTTTTGCGGATTTTTGGCCGCTTTTGCGGTTTCCGCCCATGCCCAGGACTTCCGCTTTTGCGATGCCTTTCCCGCTTCCGCGGTCCCACTTCTGCGGACCGCTCGTCGCTTCTGCGATTCCAAACGACCCCAGGCTTTCCGCTTTTACGGTCACCTCCTCTGCAGATGCGGTTCCGCTTCTGCGGAATATGGACCGCATCTGCGATCCTCGAGCCCCAGATCAAAAACCGCTCCTGCGGTCCACCCTATCGCCTCTGCGGATCCGCTTTTGCGGTCCCATCTCCGCAGAAGCAGAAATACCAGATACCAGCTGCCCAGCTCTCTTCCAAATTCCATTTTCGATCCGTTAACCACCCGGAATCCACCCGAGGCCCCCTGGGGCCCCAACCAAACATACCAACCAATCCCAAAACATATTCTGGACTTGCTCGAGGTTTCAAATCACATCAAACAACGCTAAAATCACGAATTACACCCCAAATTCAAGTTTATGAACTTTAAGATTTCCAACTTCTATTTCCGATGCCGAAACCTATCAAATCACGTCCGATTGACTTCAAATTTTGCACACAAGTCATATTTGACATTACGGACCTACTCCAACTTCCGGAATTTGATTCCGACCCCGATATCAAAAAGTCAACCCCCGGTCAAACTCTTCAAAAACCTTTAAATTTCTATCTTTAGCCAAATGGCTTCAAAATGGTCTACGGACCTCCGAATTCACTTTCTATCGCGCCCCCAACTCCAGAATCACTATACGGAGCTATTCACAGTCTCGAAATTCCAAACTTACTTTGATAACACTAAAATTCTCTTCAAGCCAAACTTATGAAATTTATTCTAAAATGCCAACTTCCACAATAGGCGCCAAAACGCTCCCGGGTTATTCGAAACCCAATCCGGGCATACGCCCAAGTCCGAAATCATCATACAAACTTGCTGGAACCTGCAGATCCCGATTCCGAGGTCGTTTACTTGAAATTCAAATCCTAGCTCTTTCTTTCAACTTTAAGCTTTCGAAATGAGAATTCTCTTCCCAAATCAACTCTGGACTTCTTGAAATTTAATTCCGACCACGCGTACAAGTCATAATACCTGAAATGAAGCTGTTCATGGCCTCCGACTGCTAAACGGAGCGCTAGTGCTCAAAACGACCGGTTGGGTCGTTACACCTTGCACCCTTGTGATAATATGATATATTTTTACTTTTGGGTGGTAAAATCCATACTTTTGGAGGAAAGATAATTAGAAGATTTAATCACTATAAAGCCTATCTGTAAGGGTTTTTTAAATGAAGTAATATATGCAATCTTGTAGATAATTAGAGATATTAATTTGTATGAGATTAAATGGAGAACTGCGATACAACTAAGAATGTGTGGGACTTTTCAATGTCACGTAAAGTTTATGGAGACGATGTGTTTAGGGATACATGACAGAAGACAATCTAGAATTTAGGGCTTGAGGGGTCCAGGAATTCAAAGTTAAATGGATCCTTTAAGATTATTTGCTTGAGGAACGCAAAAATGCCTAAGTTAAGTGTTGAGACTTCGTGGGACTTCGAGATGTGATTTTGTGTTTTCTGCAATTATTCAGATACAATTACTTCTGGCAACAATCATCATTGGGCTTCATCTAATGTTTTCCTAACTAGTTCAATTTGTTGATTCACTCACAAGTGGGCTGTTCATTTTGCTATGGTTTATGGTCACGATACGTAGATTTCAGTCTGGGTGTGCATTCCATGTTACCTGACTTCAATTTCCAATAATGTTAAATGAAATAAACATGCTATGAACCGCGGGTGCATTTCATGTAGTGTGGTTTATGATGTGTTTTCAAAAAAAAAACAAATAAGTGAATGACGATCATAAATTTTTCTAAAAAACACTAAAAGCAGTTAGAAAGTTAAAAATGCATGTAGGTTTTAAATGTGTAATTAACCAGATAATTAGGCCAATTATTAATAGTCTAAGTGACCTTGCTAGAACCACGAAATCCAAAAATTCCTAACACCTTCTCTCGGGATAACCGAATTCCTTATCCGAATTTTTGTGTTTCGCGGACCGAAAACATAGAGTCATTTTCCTCGATTTCGGATTTGAACCGGTGACTTGGGACAACATAAATTATCCCAAGTGGCGACTCTAAATTTAATATAAATAATACCGTTTCGATTGTCACTTAAATTGGAAAAAACTCCACTATACCCCCTCGGGTGTAAAAAGGAGGTGTGACAGCTCCGGCGACTCTGCTGTGGATAAGAACCAATAATCTATGGTTCAGGGTTCAATAATTCGAGTTTAGAATAATTGTTATAGCTGGATTTTGTTTATTATCTAATTTTTACAGCTTAAGGTGCTAAATGTCACTTTTTACCGCTTTGATATTGTTTGAACTATATATCAATTGTTATGAAAGCCTCATCTCTCTGAGTCTTCTAAATCATCTGGGAAGTGTGCACTTCATGTGACTTCTTTTCTGTTAGAGTCATATCCCAATTTTAGAACGAGGTTCGGACAAGTTGCAAAGACGATGAAGCTTATGTATTCCCGATACACTGCCACTAACCCCCCCCCCCCGGCTCGAGTTGTCCGCTCGGGTAACCCAGGTGTAGAACAAATAAACCCAGGTTTTTAAATCTAGAATAACATAGCCTCCTGTCGGATCCCTAGTAGAAACCTTTGTTGCATCACGTGCATTTGACTTAGGGGACTCAATACAGGGATTGGGTCCGTCTAAGACAGGTGTACCCAAAATAACAGACCATCCCGATGCATCCTATGTGCTACATGTGGCATTTCTTCAAGGGTAAAATGGTCATTTAGCAGACCAGTGATAGTTGAGGGCAAATGAAAAAACGGAAAAAATGAGAAAAAAAGTGGGTGAAGTGTGAAAATAAAGCAAGTAGGGCCCAGTTATATTTTTCTTTCACAGTTTTTTTAAGAAAAAAAAAAAGCATGAAAAATCCAAAAAGATTTTACATTTTCCCATCATTTTCCCAAAAAAATCGAAAAAAAAGAGGAAAAAGAAAATTCAAAAAGAGTTTACATGTTTCATCATTTTTTTCAAAACAAAAGACAAAAAATATTTTTTTTCTCAAAATTAGTTGCTACTTTTATTTCTCGCCCGTATGCAATCTGCCTGAACTAAGCATACCTGTTTCTCATCTTTCGGGGCGTGATACGTAAGCAACCCACATAGGGCCCAGTCTTCCTAGTGAGTTTAGGTTCTTGGCTTCGCGAGGTCTTAGCCAAGTCTTGTATTTTTAGCCACATAGGTTAATTTTACAAAAATAGTCACAATCATGTCTTGCATGTGTCCAACAAGAAGGGTTATTGTCTCACATAGCGTTCTAGGTCTTTAACTTTATTTGGTCTTAATTTTTTCATACAGGTGTGAGTCTACTTACCGGAGTTTGAGCAGGACAGACACCCCGGGACCATCCAGTCAAGATCACTAATTCAGGAGTTGCTTAAGGAGATTTTTTTATTTTTCATCTTTTGAGTCTGTTCTTCATTTTATGTCGTCTTTTACTTTCTAGTTTTGTAGAGTAATGTCAAGTCTTTTGTTATTGTACTTTCTACTTAGTATTTGAAAAAGTGTTCTGTAACTCAAAAATCCAAAAAAAGAGGTTTTGTGTTTTATATTCCTGTTAGAAGTTTTCTTTAGAATACTAATTCTAGAAATAAATAAAAAATTGAGGGTTTTCCTTTAGAAAATTAATATCTAGAACTCAAAATAAAAAAAAAAATTTTATATTTCCTTTAGTGTACTAAGACTAAAAATTAAAAAAAAAAAGAGAATTTTCTTTTAGTACTTCTTTAAAGGTTTTCTTTAAGATATTAATTCCAAAATCCAAAAAGATTTTCTTTTGAGGTTTTTCTTTGGGAAATTAATGAAGAATGAAAAAATAGGATATTTTATATAGAAGAAAAAAATATACTTTATCCTTTGTTTAACTTTAAAGTTTCTTCTTTAGGTAATGAAGAACTGAAATCCAAAAACAGTTTTTATCTTTTTCATTTCTCATTATGAAGTTTTTCTTCAGAGTATCAAATGAAAATTCAAAATATGTTCGGGTTCATTCTTCAGATTTCCTTCCTAAAAAAAGGGATCAAAAAATATTTTTCTCTTCTAGGATTTTTTTTTTCTTAATAATTTCTCATAGAGTATGTGTTTCAAAAAAAGAAAAAAGGAGAAAAAATATAGGCTCGTTAAGCTTGAGTTTAGAATAGGTTATAGAACATCAAGTCTAGAAAATTCAAAAAAAATAGTTTGCTTCTTTTATTTCTCTTTTCTCATCAGAGTAATTATCAAGGTAAAAAAATTAAAAAATAGGAACAAAAAAAGAGAACTTTTGTTTGTTTATTTTATTCCCGATCTTCCCGAACTACGCAAAGATCTGATTCATGCGACGTCATGATACGTAGAAAACCTACATAGGGTTCGATCGAATCATTTTTTTAAAAGAAAAAGGGAAAACAAGGAAATAAACAAACAAAAAAAGAGGGTGAAATTATTGGATTTGAGATATTAGAGGAAAGAAAATAGTGATAATTAAAAAAAAATAGTAAGGAAAATGAGCAAGCAAGTGCTAGAAAAAAAAGAGAAGATTGAAATGAACAAATTGGGATGATGCTAAGTGACCTGGTGACCCTCGAAGTCATTCTAGAACCGTTAATTGTTGCTAGGTGCATTGCACGCAATGTGATATTTTTAGCTGTTAAATACCCTAATGCTAACAGGATGACCCCATTTTGTTCCTTTTGATATCTTCATTGATCAGAAGGATGGTTGGTTTGTGGTTCTTAAGGTAACTCATCCATACAACACAAGGTCAAAGATCACGGTAGCCATGACTAGCAAAGACTTGGATACGGGTATTATTGGTCCGTCTAGTGAGATTGTTGGGTCAGAATCTGAGTTGAAAGAAGAGGTCTTAAGGTTGAAAGGACAGATGGCCGAAATATACCAAACCTGGACTAGTGGGCATCCTCCACCATCATTTCCACTAAATACACTGAAAGTCTTGTCACCATTTCGCCACTGTCACAAGTCCAGGATATCTACCCAAAACCCCTCCACACTCCACCCCCCAGAACCACCCCCGCTCCTTTGACCACTGATGTTTTTGCAGCTCATCCGCCTGCTACCTTTCCTCGATCCTCTAACGAGACTGTGCTCAAAGTCCCCGATGCCCAAAACTATGCTCCAGAACCAACTTTTAAAGTCTCGAATCCATACTCTTACGCTCCTCATTTTGAGTCTCCCAGTGAGATTACAAAGTGTGACGACCCGGTCCATTGTCTCATGTGTTTCCGTCCTGCTTTCCCCGTTTTATGCTTCTTCATGTTTCATTATCTCCGTTTGGTGAGTTGGAGTTGATTTGGATTGGGTTTGGTAGGAAATGAGACACATAGTCTCTTTAATGAAGGCTTGGTTTGGAAAAGTCAATCGGACGTTGGCTTGTGAGTTAGAGGGCTCGGATGTGATTTCCGGTGATTCGGTTAGCTTCGGGGGATGATTTGAGGAGGCTTGAATTGGTGAAGTTAGTATTTTGGCGATATCCAGTTGATAGGTGAGATTTTGAACCGAGGGTCGGAATGGAATTCTGAGAGTTGCAGTAGCTTTGTTAGGTGATTTGGGATGTGTGTGCAAAATTTCAGTTGAATCGGAGGTATTTAGGTCGGGTTTTTGATCTAATGCAAGTTTTGGAAGTTTTGGTTGAACTTAGGCTTTGATTTGATGAAATTTGATGATTTTGGTGTTAACTATAGTGTTTCGACGGTTCGAGCAAGTTTGAGTAAGGTATTAGGTCACATCTGTGTTTTTGATTGAGGTCTCGGGGGCCTCGGGATGAGTTCAGGTGGTTAAACAGAGAGTTTTGGAGTTTTGGCATGTTTTAAGGTTGCTGGTAACTGGTATTTCCGCATATGCGGAAAAGGGACCGCAGAGGCAGTTCCACAGATGCGGTAGGGAAGGTCGCAGGTGCGGTTTTGGGGTTCTGGCATTTTCCGCAGAAGCGGACTAGAGTCCGTATAAACGATCACCGTAGAAGCATTTAAGGATAGCAGAAGCGGTCATGGGTGATTTAAGGAAAACCGCAGAAGCGATGGAAAGGCCGCAGAAGCAGTATTTCGGTCGCAGAAGCAAAAAGGACTGGGCAAAAGCATTTAATTTGACCTTCGCGAATTTTTGAAAGAACACAACATTTCCACTTCAGACTAAGAGTGTTTTGGGCGATTTTGAAGAGGGTTTCGAGGGCTTTCATTAGGTATGGGTTCTTAGACTTAGAATATGTTATTTTGGTGAAAAATCATGGATTAACACTGAAAACCCAAGGAATTAAAGGTTAAAAATGGAGGTTAGGGCTTGAAACTTAAGAGAGTTTTAACTAGGGATTTGAGGGGCCAAATGGACTACGATTCTTGTGAATTTGATATGTATAGACTCGTGGCGAGATAAGGAACATTTTAGTTTAAAATTTCTGACTTTCGAGAAGTGGGCCCGAGGCTCGAGTTTTGCAAATTTCGTGATTTTCGATATTTTTCGAGTCTTTTCGATTGGGTTATATTCCCTTAGCCTATTGTAATGTATTCGTTGTGGTTTTGGCCAGATTCGACACGCGAGGAGGTCGATTCGAGAGAAAAGGGTATTGCGAGCTAGTATTTGGCCGGCTAGAGGTGAGTAATAGATGTAAATGCTGTTCTGAGGGTTTGAAACCCCGGACTTCACATCGTAACGCTATATTGAGGCGTGACACGCATTCTATGACGAGTGCAGGGTCGTTTGCTATTGGGGATCGTGACTTGGTCCATCCCGAGTGGTATTTTTACCATATTGGTGATTGAGACACGTACTTTATTGATGTTAATTGGGGTTGATGCCATGTTTGGGGCCTTGTGCCGACCTGTAGAATCCTTCGGGGATTGATATTACTGTTTTAGCATATTTTGCATATCATTTGGTCTCATTTTAAGGTTTTAAATACAGTTTGCAAACTCGGCCATACTTCTAAGTTTTGAAAACTCAAATGATATTTCGGGCTGGGAACTACTGATTTACAAATGCCCAAGGAGCTTATGTTGATTTCTAGACTGAGCATGGATCGAGCTGTGCACCGCAGCAGCGATTTTGAAATAGTGGTAACAATGACACTGTATGATGTGACTTGAAACAGTGATAAAAATGACACTATATGATGTGACTTGAAGTAGTGGTAACAATTACACTGTATGATGTAAATTGGTCAGGTAACAATTACTGACCAGGAATTAATTGATGCCACGAGATGGCTTGTTATTGCACTTGGGATGTAGGAGCCCCTCCGGAGTCTGTGCACACCCCCAGTGAGCGCCGTCGATGATAAATATATATGGATGGCTCGGGCTGCATGCCGCAGTGGGTACTGGAATGTACCATCATATGCATTGCATTGCATTCATGCATTTGACTCATTAACTGTTGTTCTGTTGTTAATTTTTCCCTTATTACTGTATCATTAGGTTTAGTTTACTTTGTGTATTTATGTGATTTCTTACTTTAAACCTGTATTCATATTTATTACTCACTGGGTCGATGTACTCACTTTACTCCCTGCACCTTGCGTGCAGATCCAGGTTCTTTCCAGGCTGAGTAGATCCGGTCTGGTTGAGCAGAGACATTTCAGGGAGTTTCGAGGTAGCTGCACGGCGTTCGCTGCCTTGGATTCCTCCCTTCTATTCTTATTTCTTTGGTTTCTGCATTTCTACTTTTAGACAGACATTGTAGTAGGTTGGAACTATGTATTTAGAAGCTCAGATTCGTGACACCGGGTCCTAGCTAGACTATGTTCCGTATTATTGGTTGTTTTCCGCACCATTCATCAGTATTTCTAGACTTTTAATATAATGTGTTAATATTTTCCCCTATGTTGTTATCTGAAAGCTGCTTAAGTATTGGGAAATGTCATAACAAGGTCGGGCTTGCATAGTAGTATGCTGGGCGCCATCACGATCGGGTTGGGGTCGTGACAAGTTGGTATCAGAGCCTAGGTTACTTGGTCTCGTGAGTCATGAGCCGGTTTAGTAGAGTCTTGCGGATCAGTATAGAGACGTCTGTATTTATCCTCGAGAGGCTGTAGAACCTTTAGGAAAACTTCATATTCTTGAAATTCTTGTCGTTCGACTTTGTTGATCCACAAACTAAACTTTTGTATTCTATTCTCTCGCAGATGGCGAGGACCCGTGCTACCGGACATGGCGGACGACCACCTGTACCACCTACTGAGGCCACCAGAGGCTGTGGACGCGGTCGTGGTCGAGGCAGAGCCGTGGGGGCAGCACCTGTTGACCCACCAGTTGCCCCGGCTCAGGATCAGGCTCCAGTGTAGAGACTCCAGCAGCACCTGTTCCGGCACCAGCTGTGCCCATTGTGATTCCGGGTCTTCAGGAGGCCCTAGCTCAAATTTTATCAGTTTGCACTGGCCTGGCTCAGGCAGTCTCATCCACTACTGCAACAGCTACTTTGCAGGCCGGGGGAGGCAATCAAACCCCCACTTCTCGCACACCCAAGCAGGTAGTGCAGGGTTTGCAGACACCAGAGGCACCACTAGCTCAGCCGGTTGCACCGGTTCAGGATTTTGTGGTTCCAGCTATGCCAGACGATGAGCAACGTCGTCTTGAGAGGTTCAGTAGGCTCTCACCTCCTACTTTCAGTGGTGCTCAGGGCGAGGATGCCCTTTTCTTGACAAGTATCGGCGTATGCTTCGGACAGCAGGGATTTTGGAGTCGAGTGGTTTATAATTTACTACCTTTCAGTTCTCAGGAGCAGCCTTCACTTGGTGGGAGGCATATGGGCGGCGTAGGCCGATAGGTGTAGTGCCTTTTTCATGGCAGGAGTTCTCCACTCTCTTCCTGGAGAAGTGGGTACCGCAATCTTAGAGGGAGGAGTTGTGGAGGCCGTTTGAGTGGCTTTGTTAGGGAGATATGACTATGTCTCAGTATGAGGTGAGATTTTCTGAGTTGGCTCGCTTTGCTCCCTGGATGGTCCCGACTGATCAGGAGAGGATCAAGAGGTTTGTGGACGGACTTGTCTATCCTATCCGTATTTTGATTACTCGAGAGAGGATTCTGAGTCATACCTTCGAGCATGCAGTTGATATTGCTCGTTATATTGAGACGGCTTACCGTCAGGAGGGAGAGGAGAGGGAGGCCAAGAGGCCTCGAGGCTCGGGTAGTTTCAGTGGTGCTCCATCTAAGGTCCAGCCTCAGCAGAGCAGAGGCCATTCCTTCAGGCCTCATCAGTCGGCTCGTCCCGAGTATCGTGGGGCGTTTTCAGGTCGCGGTCATCAAGGGTTCCAGCAGGGCCAATCTTCACTTAGTGCCCTCCCAGCTCAGAGTTTGTCTTATGCCCCTTCAGCTCAGGGTTCTTCTACGCCTAGTGCATCAACTGGTCATTCTGGTGCGATGGGTTCCCTTCAGTCCCCTTCTCCAGCACCTGGTAGTTGCTACGAGTGCGGCCATTTTGGTCACATGAAGAGGCAGTGTCCTCGACTTCTTGGTGGTCAGTTTCAGCAGAGGGATCAGCCCTCGTCTTTTGGTCTAGTTTCTTCCTCATCTGCCCCACCAGCTAGGGGTGGAGGCCAGGCAGCCAGGGGTCGCCCCAGAGGTGGAGGCCGATCAAGCGACGGCGGCTAGGCTCTATTTTATGTTATCCCAGGTAGGACAGATGCCCTTGCATCAGATGCTGTTATCACATGTATTATTTCAGTCTGCCACAGAGATGCCTCTCTCTTATTTGATCCTGGTTCTACCTATTCTTATGTATCATCATATCTTGCTCATCATTTGGGTACGACCCGAGGGTGTCTTGCTTTACCTGTGCACATATCTACCCCGGTGGGCGATACTATTATTGTGAACCATGTGTATCAGTCCTGTCTTGTTTCTATTGGGGTTCTGGAGACCCGAGTTGATTTATTTCTTTTGAGCATGGTAGAATTCAATGTTATTTTGGGCATGGACTGGCTATCTCCTTGTCATACTATTCTAGACTGCCATGCAAAGACACTCACCTTGGCTATGCCGGGTGTTCCAATGATCGAGTGGCGTGGTATGACTGACTATGTCCCTAGTAGGGTTATATATTTCTTGAAAGCCCAGCGTATGGTTGGGAAGGGTTGTCTATCTTATTTGGCCTTTGTGCGGGATGTTGGAGCTAAGACTCCTAGCATTGATTCTGTTCCCGTTGTGAGGGATTTTCCTGATGTATTTCCTGCAGACCTGCAGGGTATGCCACCAGACAGGGATATTGATCTTGGCATTGACCTGGTGCCGGGCACCAAGCCCATTTCCATTCCGCCGTATCGCATGGCACCAGCAGAGTTAAGGGAATTAAAAGATGAACATCAGGAACTCCTAGAAAAGGGGTTTATTCGGCCGAGTGTGTCACCGTGGGGTGCGCCTGTTCTATTTGTGAAGAAGAAAGATGGCACAATGAGAATGTGCATTGACTACAGGCAGTTGAACAAAGTTACAGTAAAGAACAAGTATCCCCTGCCTCGCATTGATGATTTGTTCGACCAGCTTCAGGGAGCGAGGGTGTTTTCTAAGATTGATCTCCGTTCGAGTTATCACCAGTTCAAGATCAAGGATTTATATATTCTTAAAACTGCTTTCAGGATGAGATATGGTCACTATGAGTTTCTAGTTATGTCTTTCGGGCTGACCAATACCCCAGCAGCGTTCATGCATCTGATGAACATTATATTTTGGCCGTATCTGGATTGGTTTGTTATTGTATTCATTGATGATATTCTGGTATACTCGCGTAGCCAGGAGGAGCACGCAGAGCATTTACGTGTGGTATTGCAGAGATTGAGAGAGGAAAAGCTTTATGCAAAGTTCTCCAAGTGTGAGTTTTGGCTAGTTACATGGCCTTCTTGGGACACGTGGTGTCCAGTGATGGTATTCAAGTTGATCCAAAGAAGATAGAGGTGGTTCAGAGTTGGCCTAGACCGTCCTCAGCCATAGAGATTCGTAGTTTCCTCGGTTTGGCGGGTTATTATCGCTGGTTCATTCAGGGTTTCTCATCTATTGCCTCGCCCTTGACCAAGTTGAGGCAGAAGGGTGCTCCATTTGTATGTTCGGATGAGTGAGAGGAGAGCTTTTAGAAGCTCAAGATAGCTTTGACCACAGCTCCAGTATTAGTCTTGCCATCAGCTTCAGGTTCTTACACCGTTTATTGTGATGCTTCGAGAATCGGGATCAGCTGTGTGTTGATACAGGAGGGTAGAGTGATTGCTTATGCTTCTCGTCAGTTGAAGCCCCATGAGAAGAACTACTATGTCCATGATTTAGAGTTGACTGATATAGTTCATGCTTTGAAGATTTAGAGGCACTACTTATATGGCGTATCTTGTAAGGTATTCACTGATCATCGTAGTCTTCAGCATTTTTTCGATCAAAAGGATATTAATTTGAGACAGCGTAGGTGGCTTGAGTTACCTAAGGACTATGATATTACCATGTTGTATCATCCGGGAAATGCCAATGTAGTGGCCGATGCTTTGAGCTGAAAGGTAGTTAGTATGGGGAGTTTTGCGTATATTCCAGTTGGGGAGAGGCCCTTTGTAGTTGATGTTCAGGATTTGGCCAATCGGTTTGTGAGATTAGACATTTCAGAGCCCAGTCGGGTATTGGCTTGCGTGGTTTCTCGGTCTTCTTTATATGATCGCATCAGAGAGCGCCAGTATGACGATCCGTATTTGCTTGTCCTCAAGGACAGAGTTCAGCACGGAGATGCTAGAGATGTGACTATAGGTGATGATGGTTTGTTGAGAATGCAGGGCCGGATTTGTGTGCCCAATGTGGATGGGCTTAGAGATTTGATTCTTAAGGAGGCCCACAGTTCACGGTATTCCATCCATCAGGGTGCCGCAAAGATGTATCAGGACTTAAGACAGTAGTACTGGTGGAGGAGAATGAAGAAATATATTATGGGTTATGTGACTCGATGTCTCAATTGTCAGCAGGTGAAATACGAGCATGTGGTCTACTTCAGCGGATGGATATTCCCGAGTGGAAGTGGGAGAGAGTCACTATGGACTTTGTGAGTGGCCTTCTTCGGACCTCGAAGAAGCATTATTCGATTTGGGTGATTATGGATCGGCTGATCAAGTCTGCTCATTTCATTCCGGTATGTACTACTTATTCTTCGGAGCGACTGGATCTTTATTCGGGAGATTGTTTGGTTGCATGGTGTTCCAGTTTCTATTGTCTCTAATAGAGGAACTCAGTTTACTTCCCAGTTTTGGAGGACGTTTCAGCGAGAGTTGGGTATACAGGTAGAGCTGAGCATAGCGTTTCATCCTCAGACGGACGGGCAGTCCGAGCGTACCATTCAGATACTAGAAGACATGTTGCATGCCTGTGTGATTGATTTCAGAGGTTCTTGGGATGAGTTTCTACCTCTTGCAGAGTTTGCCTACAATAAAAGCTATTAGTCTAGTATTCAGATGGCACCGTATGAGGCCTTGTATGGGAGACGGTTTAGATATCCGATCGGTTGGTTTGAGCCCAGCGAGGCTATACTATTGGGGATAGACTTGGTCCAGGATGCCTTAGAGAAAGTGAAGGTGATTCAGGAAAAACTTCGCACAGCTCAGTCACATCACAAGAGTTATGCAGATCGGAAGGTTCGAGATGTGTCTTATATGGAGGGCGAGAAGGTTTTGTTGAAGGTTTCGCCCATGAAGGGTGTTATGAGGTTCGGGAAGAAAGGGATGCTGAGCCCGCGGTTCATCGGACCTTTTGAGGTGCTTAGGAGATTTGGAGAGGTGGCTTATAAGCTTGCTTTGCCATCGAGATTATCAAGTGTGCATCCGGTATTTCATGTTTCTATGCTCCGAAATTATGTTGGCGACCCGTCTTATGTTTTGGACGTCAGCACGGTTCAGTTGGATGATGATTTGACTTATGATATGGAGCCAATGGCTATTTTGGGTCGTCAAGTTCAGAAATTGAGATCAAAAGACATAGCTTCGATGAAGGTATAATGGAGAGGTCGGCCCGTGGAGGAGGCTACCTGGAGACCGAGCGGGAGATGCGGGGCAGATATCCTCACCTGTTTGAGGCTTCAGGTATGTTTCTTGACTCGCTCGAGGATGAGCATTTGTTTTAGTTGGGGAGGATGTGACGACCCGGCCCGTCATCTCATGTGTTTCAATCCCCTTTTCCCCATTTTATGCTTCTTCATGTTTCATTGTCTGCGTTTGGTGAGTTGGAGTTGATTCAGATTGGGTTTGGTAGTAAATGAGACACATAGTCTCTTCAAGGAAGGCTTGCTTTGGAAAAGTCAACCGGACGTTGGCTTGTATATTAGAGGGCTCGGATGTGATTTCTGGTGATTCGGTTAGCTTCGGGGGATGATTTGAGGCTTAAGAGCGCAATCGGAAATGATTTTGGAGATTCGGTGTAGAATTAGGCTTGAATTGGCGAAGTTAGCATTTTGGCGATATCCGGTTGATAGGTGAGATTTTGACCCGAAGGTCGGAAAGGAATCCGAGAGTTGCAGTAGATTTTTTAGGTTATTTGGGATGTGTGTGCAAAATTTCAGTTGAATCGGAGGTGTTTAGGTTGGTTTTTTATCGAATGCGAGTTTGAGAAGTTTTGGTTGAACTTAGGCTTTGATTTGATGAAATTTGATGATTTTGGTGTTAGCTATAGTGTTTCGACGGTTCGAGCAAGTTTGAGTAAGGTATTGGGTCACATCTGTGTTTTTGGTTGAGGTCTTGGGGGCCTCGGGATGAGTTCAGGTGGTTAAACGGAGAGTTTTGGAGTTTCGGCATGTTTTAAAGTTGTTGGTACCTGGTATTTCCGCATCTGCGGAAAAGGGACAGCAGAGGCGGTTCCGCAGATGCGGTAGGGAAGGTCGCAGGTGCGGTTTTGGGGTTCTGGCATTTTCCGCAGAAGCCGACTAGAGTCCGCATAAGCGATCACCGTAGAAGCGGTTATGGAATGCAGAAGCGGTCCTGGGTGATTTAAGGAAAACCGCAGAAGCGATGGAAAGGCCGCAGAAGCGGTATTTTGGTCGCAGAAGCGAAAAGGACTGGGCAGAAGCATTTAATTTGACCTTCGCGAATTTTTGAAAGAACACAACATTTCCACTTCAGACTAAGAGTGTTTTGGGCGATTTTGAAGAGGGTTTCGAGGGCTTTCACCAGGTATGGGTTCTTGGACTTACAATATGTTATTTTGGTGAAAAATCATGGATTAACACTGAAAACCCAGGGAATTAAAGGTTAAAAATGGAGGTTAGGGCTTGAAACTTAAGAGAGTTTTAACTAGGGATTTGAGGGGTCAAATGGACTCTGATTCTTATGAATTTGATATGTATAGACTCGTGGCGAGATAAGGAACATTTTAGTTTAAAAATTTCTGACTTTCGAGAAGTGGGCCCGAGGCTCAGGTTTTGCAAATTTTGTGATTTTCGATATTTTTGAGTCTTTTCGACTGGGTTATATTCCCTTAGCCTATTGTAATGTATTCGTTGTGGTTTTGGCCAGATTCGACATGCGAGGAGGTCTATTCGAGAGGAAAGGGTATTGCGAGCTAGTCTTTGGCCGGCTAGAGGTGAGTAATAGATGTAAATGCTGTTCTAAGGGTTTGAAACCCCGGACTTTCACATCGTAATGCTATATTGAGGCGTGACACGCATTCTATGACGAGTGCGGGGTCATTTGCTATTGGGGATCGTGACTTGCTCCATCCCAAGTGGTATTTCTACCATATTGGTGATTGAGACACATACTTTATTGATGTTAATTGGGCTTAATGCCATGTTTGGGGCCTTGTGCTGACCTGTAGAATCCTTCAGCGATTGATATTACTGTTTTAGCATATTTTGCATATCATTTGGTCTCACTCCAAGGTTTTAAATACTATTTTGCAAACTCAGCCATACTTCTAAGTTTTGAAAACTCAAATGATATTTCGGCTGGGAATTACTGATTTACAAATGCCCAAGGGGCTTCTTTTGATTTCTGGACTGAGCATGGATCGGGCTGTGCACCGCAGCAGCGATTTTGAAACAGTGGTAACAATGATACTGTATGATATGACTTGAAATAGTGGTAACAATGACACTGTATGATGTGACTTGAAGCAGTGGTAATAATGACATTGTATGATGTAAATTGGTCAGGTAACAATGACTGACCAGGAATTAATTAATGCCACGAGATGGCTTGTTATTGCGCTTGGGCTGTAGGAGCCCCTCCGGAGTCTGTACACACCCCCAGTGGGCGCCGTCGATGATAAATAAATATGGATGGCTCGGGCTGCACGCCGCAGTGGGTACTGGAATGTACCATCATATGCATTGCATTGCATTCATTCATTTGACTCATTAACTGTTGTTCTGTTGTTAATTTTTGCCTTATTACTTTATCATTGGGTTTAGTTTAATTTGTGTATTTTTGTGATTTTTTACTTTCAGCCTGTATTCATATTTATTACTCACTGGGTCGGAGTACTTACTTTACTCCCTGCACCTTCCGTGCAGATCCAGGTTCTTTCCAGGCTGAGTAGATCTGGTCATGTTGAGCAGAGACATTTCAGGGAGTTTCGAGGTAGTTGCACGACGTTTGCAGCCTTGGATTCCTCCCTCCTATTCGTATTTCTTTGGTTTTTGCATTTCTACTTTTAGACAGACACTGTAGTAGGTTGGAACTATGTATTTCGAGGCTTAGATTCGTGACACCGGGTCTTAGCTGGACTATGTTCCATATTATTGGTTGCTTTCCGCACCAATCGTCGGTATTTCTAGACTTTTAATATAATGTGTTAATATTTTCCCCTGTGTTGTTATCTGAAAGCTGCTTAAGTATTGGGAAATGTCGTAACAAGGTCAGGCTTGCCTATTAGTATGTTGGGCGCCATCACGACCGGGTTGGGGTTGTGACACAAAGCATGCTAAGACAATGAAGCAAGATGAGATATCTACAAAGCTAAATGGTTTAAGATGCCAAATTTTAATTTGTAAGATGGGCAGGTAGATCCAGTTGCCCATCTGAGGGGTTATTACAATGAAATGAGAAGTGTTGGCAGGAAAGATGAGTTGCTGATGGTGTATTTCAATGAGAACCTGACTGGGGCAGCTTTGGAATGGCATACTCATCATGATATCGGTAATGGGCATACATGGGATGACATGGCTTGAGATTTTGTGCGACACTTTCAGTACAATATAGACATTGTCCCAGACCGCTCTTCCCTAACTCAGATGGAAAAGAAACCCAAGGAAAGTTTTAGGAAATTTTGGTTCAGATGGAATGAACAAGTTTCTTGGGACAGTCCTCTCATTGATAGAAAAGATGTTGTTGAGCCCCGCCAACGACAAGATCTGGGGGCATTCCTACTAAATGCTTTTAGCCTCAAAACTGACCCCATGAACATCCTTGAGCTCCACATAACTCACCCTAGCTCGGTCATTTGTCCAACCATTATGTCATTCTTTATGGCGAGCGCCAGCACCGCATAATGCACTTTTGCCCTCACAGCAAATTCGAGCATCCAAAAACCCTAGAAAACTGGGGCATGGAGGGAAACAAAGGCAAAGAAATAGTTTCACGCCAATCGGGGAGTCCTAAACTGTCACGACCACAGTTCGCCCTCTGTGAACATGTCGTGATGGCACCTAGTCCCTATAACTAGGTAAGCCTAACAATGCGGAAATAAAAACCTAATAAGCAGAATAATTAATTAAAACTGAACATATTAAAATAATAACTGCATATAAGGCCGCTCAGCCTATACAACTCAAAAGAAATGCGGAAGTCTACAACTCAATCCCAAAACCCGGAAACTCACAGGAAACACAGGCTAAAAGAAATACTGTAAATGCTCTAATCTCCAGAATTTCTACATCAAAAGTATGTTAGAATCTAAACACTACTAATATAATAAGGAAGGAAACTCTTCGGTCTGTGGACGCTGCAGATATACCTCAAAAGTCTGTGCTAGATCTCTCCGCCTGGATTCTAATACACCTAGGTGGAGAAACCTGGATCTGTACATGAAAAACATGCACAGAAGGGGCATGAGTACACCACAGCGGTACTTAATAACTAACAAGCCTAAACTCGGTTGGGTAGTGATGAGGAAGGTCAAGGCCCTACTGAGGTAAAATATAATAATAAATTAACAGTATGAAAGAAATGACAGTAATAATGAACACAGCAGTAAAATAAGACAGGCCTACGAGGCAACAACAACTACACAAGAACAAAGTAAACACTGAATGTGTACAGCTCAAAACCAGTGATAACCATGAGGATCTCCCAAGATACCGTCCTGTAGTCCTTCTTCTCATATGTCCAGTGGATCTCCCGAGATACCGTCCCGTATTCCATCACATATGTAAATCTGAAGGATCTCCCGGGATATCGTCCCGTAGTTCAACCATCAATATGCAGGGGATCTATCGGGTATCTAACCTGCAGTCCCAAAGTAAAAGTACAGGGGGGGGATGGTCTATCGTGAATCTAACCCGCAGTCCCAAAGTAAAAATGCAGGGGGATCTACCAGGAATCGAACCCGTAGTTCGAAAGTATATAAACAAGAGGGGAGCTACCGGAATCCCACATCCGTAGTCCCAATATAAATGTGCAATCACAACCAGAAGATACACAAAAATGAAGTACAAAAGACAAGCAACAGGTAGTACTGGCCTAGCATGCTTCACGTAGTACAGTCAAGGCAACTAAGCAAGTTAAATCAACTAAACATGCTCCCATAATCTAGCACAAGTTATAATTGCAAGTAGAATAAAGCACATATGGAAGAAGCTCAATCTCAATATCTTAAGTAAAAAACGAATTTCCAACAATTGGCTCAAGTACGTACTCGTCACCTCACGTACAAGGCACTCAAATACCAAATAACAAATCCTAAGGGGAAAAGTCCCCCACATAAGGTTAGACAAGCCACTTACCTCGAGTCGGTAGAGAAATCAACCAGAAACCACGCCTTTGCCATGAGTATCCGACTCCAAATGGCCCAAATATATTCAATTCAATTACATATCGTAAATAACATTGCAAACAACTGGTTTCACTATTTAATTCAAAGCTATGGCGTGAAATTAGGTAAAATGACCAAAATGCCCTTCAGGCCAACGTCTCAGAATCAAATAATTTTTATATTTTCAGAACCCTGGTACTCTCACGAGTCTAACCATATAAAAATCTCCCAAATCGGAGGCCAAACACCCACTCAAAATTCAATAGTTTAGCCTATGAAATTTCACCCAATTTTTCCAATTTTTGATCCTCAATTCGAATTTTAATGATGGATTTAACTACATAATGATGAAATATAACTAGAAGGGATTAAAGAAACGTTACCCAATAATCTCCTCTTCAAAACCCTCTCAAAATTGCCTTTCCCCGAGCTCAATTTGATTTTTCTAACTTTTGAAAACTAACCCTCGAAATCTCTATATCTGAACAGCGATTTCCGCTTCTACGGACAAGGGAACGCTTCTATGGTCCCGCTTATGCAGAAAATGAGTCGCTTTTGCAGATCTTGCCATTTATCCAATTTTTGCTTCTGCGGAAATAAAGCCACTTCTGCGGTTTTCCTAAAAATGCCCTAAATTGCTTCTGCGGTAAATTCCTCGCAGTTACGGGCCCGCTTCTGCGGAGCACACACCGCACCTGCGGAAACTGAAGGCCTTGGTCAATTTTGCTTCTGTGTCCTCTATACCTCATCTGCAGTTCCCAAGCCGCAGATTCGAAAAATACAAAAAGCAGCAAAAATCCGCTATCTCCCATCTTCCAGAATTCTTCTGTCAACCATCCGAAACCATCCTGAGGCCCCCAGGACCTCAACCAAAAACATCAATAACACCTAATACCTTATTCAAACTTGTACCGGTCCTTAAACCACCTAAAACAACGTCGTAAACTTGAATTAAACAAGGATTTGAGCCTAAGAACTTCGAATTTTATCAAAATACACTTTCAATCAAAAACCTAACCAAAACACGTTCGAATGACTTGAAATTTTGCACACGAATCCCAAATGACATGACGGAGCTACTGCAGCTTCCAAAATTCCAATCCGACCCTCGGATCAAAAACTCACTATCGGACCGAAAACTTCAAAAATTCAAACTTCGGCATTTCAAGCCTAAATGAGCTACGGACTTCCAAAATACATTCTGAACACACTCCCAACCCTGAAATCACCTAACGGAGCTAAGGAAACCATAGGATTTTCATTCTAAGGTCGTCTTCACACTGTTCCAACTACGGACCACTTTTCAACACTCTATCACTCATTTCGGGACTAAGTGTCACAAGACTCTCCGAAACTCAACGCCGAACGTCCCGGTAAACCAAAATAGCAGAAATGAACTTAGGGTAAGCAGTTAATAGGGGATAGGGGCATTAATTCTTAAGACGACCGGTTGGGTCGTCACATCCACCTACACTTAAACATTCGTTCGTCCTCGAACAAGCATAAAGAACATACCTGAAGTAGTGAAAATATGAGGGTAACTACTGCGCATATCCTACTCAGTCTCCCAAGTCGCCTCCTCGGCCGGCTGACCTCGCCACTGAACCTTCACTGAAGCTATGTTCTTTGACCTAAACTTTCTGATATTCCTATCCAATATAGACACTGGCTCCTCAACATAAGATAGATCCTTGAACTGAAATCCAACACGTGCGACGGGTCACCGTGATACCTTCGGAGCATCAAAACATGAAATACCGGATGAACTCCGTCCAAACTGGGAGGTAAGGCAAGCTCATAGGCAACCTCCCAAACTCGCCTCAAGATCTAAAAAGGGCCAATAAACCTCGGACTCAACTTTCCTTTCTTCCCAAACCTCATGACGCCTTTCATAGGCGAAACCCGAAGCAGAACCCTCTCACCAACCATATATGAAACATCACGAACCTTCCTGTCTGCGTAACTCTTCTGCCTGGACTGGGCTGTATGGAGTCTATCCTGAATCATCTTAACCTTCTCCAATGCATCCTGAACCAACTCTGTGCCCAATAGCCTGGCCTCGCCCGGCTCAAACCAACCCACCGGAGATCTACACCTCCTACCATATAAAGCCTCTACGACGCCATCTGAATACTGGACTGATAACTGTTGTTTTAATCAAACTCCACCAATGGCAAGAAATGATCCCAAGACCCTCCAAACTCAATCACACACGCACAGAGCATATCCTCAAGAATCTAAATAGTGCGTTCGGACTTTCCGTCCATCTGGGAGTGAAATGTTTTGCTCAACTCTACCCGAGTGCCTAACTCCTACGGCACGACTCGCCAGAATCGTGATGTAAACTGAGTACCTCTATCCGAAATGATAGAAACTGGAATACCATGCAGATGGACGATCTCCCGCATATAAATCTCCGCCAATCGCTCCGATGAATAAGTGGTACATACAGGAATGAAATGAGCGGACTTGGTCTGCCGATCTAATATAACCCAAATGGAATCAAACTTCTTCAAGGTCTGTGGGAGTCCAGATACAAAGTCCATGGTGATGCTCTCCCATTTCCACTCCGGAATTTGTATCTACTGAAGCAACCCACCCGGGCGCTGGTGCTCATACTTCACCTGCTTGCAGTTGAGGCATCTAGACACATAACCAACTATATCTTTCTTCATCCGCCTCCACTAATAGTGCTGCTTCAAGTCCTGATACATCTTCGCGGCACACGGATGAATGGAATACCGCAAACTATGGGCCTCTACTAGAATCAACTCTCGAAGGCCATCAACATTGGGCACACAAATCCGTCCCTGCATCCTCAATGCCCCGTCATCTCCAATTGTCACATCCCTGGCATCTCCACATTGAACCTTGTCCGTAAGGACAAGTAAATGAGGGTCATCATACTACCGCTCCCGGATACGATCTAATAGGGAAGACCGAGAAACCGCACAGGCTAGAACCTGACTGGGCTCTGAAAGATCCAATCTCACAAACTGGCTAGCTAAGGCCTGAACATCCATCGCCATAGGCCTCTCTGAAGCTAGTAAATCTGCCAAACTACCCAAACTCTCCATCTGGCGACTCAAGGCATCCGCCACCACATTCGCCTAGCCAGGGTGATACAGAATAGTAATGTCATAATCCTTCAGCAACTCTAACCACCTCCTCTGACACATATTTAGATCCTTTTGCTTGAGTAAGTGCTGCAAGCTCCGATGGTCAGTATAGATCTAATAAGGCACACCGTACAAATTATGACGCCAGATCTTCAAGGCATGAACAATGGCAGCTAACTCAAGGTCGTGGACAGGGTAATTCTTTTCATGTATCTTCAACTGTCTGGACGCGTAGGCAATCACCCTCCCATCCCGCATCAACACCGCTCTAAGGCCAACTCTCGAGGTGTCACAATAGATAGCATAACACCCCGAACCGGTAGGCAACATCAAGATTGGGGTTGTAGTCAAAGCTATCTTGAGCTTCTGAAAGATCGCCTCGCACTCCTCTGTCCACTGAAATGGGGCACCCTTCAAGGTCAGTCTAGTTATAGGGGCAGTAACCAATGAAGATCCCTCCATGAAGAGACGATAATAGCCCACCAAACCAAGGAAACTGTGAATCTCTATAGCTAAGAAAGGCCTGGTCCAACTCTGTATGGCCTCTATCTTTCTCGAATCCACCCGAATACCCTCACTTGACATCACGTGGCCTAAGAATGCCACAGAACTCAGCCAAAACTCACATTTTGAGAACTTTGCATATAACTTCTTCTCCCTCAAGGTCTGAAGCATGATCCTCAGGTGCTGCTCATGATCTTCCCGACTCCGGGAATACATCAGAATATCATCAATAAAAATAATAACGAATGAGTCAAGATATGGCCTGAATACACTGTGCATCAAATGCATAAAAGTTGTTGGGGCATTGGTCAGCCGAAATGACATAACAAGGAACTTGTAATGACCATATCGAGTCCTGAAGGCAGTCTTTGGGATATCTGGCTCCCGAATCTTCAACTGATAGTAACGTGAGTGCAAGTCAATCTTAGAAAACACTTGTGTGCCCTGAAGTTGGTCAAACAGATCATCAATACAAGGCAAAGGATAACGGTTCTTCACTGTAACTTTGTTCAACTGGGGATAATCAATACACATACGTATAGAACCATCCTTCTTCTTTACAAACAAGACAGGAGCACCCACATGGTGAAACACTAGGTCGAATAAAACCCTTACCAAGCAATTTTTGCAACTAATCCTTCAACTCCTTCAACTCAGGAGGAGCCATATGATACGGAGGAATGGAAATGGGATGAGTGCCCGGCAACAGATCAATGCCAAAATCAATGTCTCTATCGGGTGGCATGCCCGAAAGATCAGCTGGAAACACATCGGGGTAATCCCACACCACTGGAACTGAATCAACAGAAGGGGTATCAACACTGACATCTCTCACTTAAGCTAAATATGCGGCACATCCCTTCTCAACCATACGATGAGCTTTAAGGAAAGAGATAACTCTACTGGGAGTGTGATATAAAGTACCACTCCACTCAATACGCGGAATACCTGGCATAGCCACCGTCATGGTCTTGGTGTGACAATTAAGAAGAGCAAAATGGGGCGACAACCAGTCCATCCCCAAAATAATGTCAAAATCAAACATACCGAGTAATAATAAATCCGCTCTGGTCTCAAATAGTAGCCAAACATGACCAATAAATGTGGTCCACAATAAGAGAATCTTCCACAGGAGTAGAAACATAAACGGGGGCACTCAAAGAATCCCAAGGCACACCCAAATGCGGAGCAAAGTAAAAAGATACATAAGAATAAGTAGAGCCCGGATTGAATAGAATCGATGCCTCTCTATAACAAACCAGTATAATACCTTTAATGACGGAGTCGGAGGCAACAGCCTCAGTACGAACAGGTATAGCATAATATCTGGCCCGGCCTCTCTCTAGAGGGTGACCTCTATATCCCCGACCTCCACCCCTAGCTGGCTGGGCAGGTGGGGTAGCAGCTGGAGCTGTAATCATAGACTGAGAACTCTGAGGAGCACGCTGAGGCTGAGTAGTCTGTGAAGATGCACCCTTACCAAGTCTAGGGCAGTCCCTAACCATGTGGCGTGTATCACCACACTCGAAACAAGCTCTGGGAGGATACGTTGGCTGTGACTGACTAGGGCCAGGTCTGCTGGACTGACCCTGGAAGTACCCCGCGCAGGAGGCGCGCTAGAAGCTGGAGGCGCATAGTAATGCTCCTGAGGTATAAGCGGAGTTGGAGCACTGCCGGCTGCTAAAAGAGCTGAATGAACAGGGCGACCTGCATAACCGCTACCATAATGACCTACTGATGGGGTACGAGCACTAGAGTAGTGACCCGACTCTCGAGAACTCTTGGCCACCCTCTCCCTTTGCTCCCTGGCGAGCATACCCTCAATCCTCCTAGCAATGCTCACTACCTGCTGATAAGGAATGTCCATCTCCAACTCTCGAGCCATGCTAGATCTGATGGGTGGGATAAGACCCTCAATGAACCTGCGAACTCTCTCCCGAACTGTAGCAACCAAAGTTGTTGCATGCCTGGCCAACCTGGTATAACGGATAGCATACTCTAAAATGGTCATAGCACCCTGGCGCAAATACTCAAACTTTGCACGCCATGCATCACTGAGACTCTAGGGGACAAACTCTCTCATAAACATATCCGAGAACTGGGTTCAAGTCAGTGAAACAGCCTCGACTGGACTGTCTATCTCATAAGTGTGCCACCAATCATAGGCGGCTCCCCGAAACTGAAAAGCAGTGAAAGAAACTCCGTTGGACTCCACTATTCCCATAGTGCGAAGGATACGATGACACTTCTCTAGAAATTCCAAGGCATTGTCTGATGATAATCTACTGAACACTGGGGATCATACTTCTTGAACCTCTCAAGTTTCCACTGATCGTCCTCTGAAGCAGCTGACCCATCCTCGGGCTGAACTGGCACTGCAGGCGGTACGGGAATAATCTCAGGAGCCTGCTCAACCTGCACTCGCTGCTCGGGACTGCGGATGGTGGGAGTCTCTGCTCCTCCCCTGGCCTGGTATGTGGCTGTAGCAAGGAAAAGTAACCCTGCCTGAGCCAAGGTGGTGCACATCCTCATGAATTGAGCCAAAGTCTCCTAGAGAGCTAGAGTAGTAGTGGCAGTAGTAGGCGTGCCAGGTGCCTGGGCTCCGGATGGATCTGCTGGTAGTGCCTCAGCGGCAGCTCACGCAGGTGCTCTGGATAAACCACGTGCGCGTCCTCGACCTCTCCCCTGGCCCCGACCTCCAACTACTACAGTAGGCGGTGCGGGTGCCTGATCATATCGAATAGCATGTGTCCTCACCATTTGTGAGAGAATAGAAGACAGAAATTTAGATTTGATGTCAAAAATATCACACGACAAGGAATTCAAATGAAATGAAGATTTTTTTCCTAAACAGTTACATAGCCTCTCTTAGATAAGTACAGATGTCTCCGTACCGATCAGTGAGACTCTAATAAACTGACCTATATTCCCTGACTCCTATGAACCTAGAGCTTTGATACCAACTTTTCACGACCCCAGTTCGCTTTGTGAACATGTCGTGATGGCACCTAGTCCCTATAACTAGGTAAGTCTAACAATGCGGAAATAACAACCTAACTTGCGAAATAATTAATTAAAACCAAACATATTAAAATAATAACTGCATATAAGGTTGCTCGGCCTATACAACTCAAAAGAAATGCGGAAGTCTATAACTCAATCCCAAAACCCGAAAACTCACGGGAAACACAGGCTAAAAGAAATACTGTAAATGCTCTAATCTCCATATATCTACATCAAAAGTATGTTAGAATCTAAACACTACAGATAGAATAAGAAAGGAGACTCTTTGGTCTACGGACACTGCAGATATACCTCGAAGTCTCCACTAGATCTCTCCACCTCGATGATAGTACGCCTGGGTGGAGGAACCTGGATCTGTGAAAAACATGTGTAGAAGGGGCATGAGTACACCACAGCAGTACTCAGTAAGTGCCAAGCCTAACCTCGGTTGGGTAGTGACGAGGAAGGTCAGGGCCCTACTGAGGTAAAATCTAATAATAAATTAACAATACGAAAGAAATTGCAGTAATAATGAGCACAGCAATAAAATAAGACAGGCCTACGAGGCAACAACAAATACACAAGAACAAAGTAAGCACGGAATGTGTACAGCTCAAAACCAGTGATAACCATGAGGATCTCCCAAGATACCGTCATATAGTCCTTCTTCTCATCTATCCAGTGGATCTCCCGGGATACCGTCCCGTAGTCCATCACATATGTAAATCCGAAGGATCTCCTGGGATACCTTCCCGTAGTTCAACCATCAAAATGTAGGGGGATCTATCGGGAATCTAACCCGCATTCCCAAAGTAAAGGTGTACAGGGGATCTATCAGGTATCTAACCCGCAGTCCCAAAGTAAAAGTCCAGGGGTATCTACCGGGAATCGAACCCGTAGTCCCAAAGTAGACAAACAAGGGGGGAAGCTACCAGAATCCCACATCCGTAGTCCCAATATAAATGCGCAATCATAACTAGAAAATACACAGAAATGAAGTACAAAAGATAAGCAACAGGTAGTACTGGCCTAGCATGCTTCACGTAGTACAGTCAAGGCAACTTAAGCAATTAGGAAAGTTAAATCAACTAAACATGCTCCCCTAATCTAGCACAAGTTATAATTGCAAGTAGAATAAAGCAAATATGGAAGAAACTCAATCTCAATATCTTAAGTAAAAACTGGATTTTCAACAATTGGCTCAAGTATGTGCTCGTCACCTCGTGTACAAGGCACTCAAATACCAAATAACAAATCCTAAGGGGAAAAGTCCCCTACACAAGTTTAGACAAGCCACTTCCCTCGAGCCCGTACAGAAATCAACCAGAAACCACGCCTTTTCCATGAGTATCAGACTCCAAATAGCCCAAATCTATTCAATTCAATTACACATCGTAAATAACATTGCAAACAATTGGTTTCACTATTTAATTCAAAGCTACAACGTGAAATTAGGTAAAATAATGAAAATGTCCTTTAGGTCAACATCTCAAAATTGAATAATTTTTACATCTTCAGAACCCTCGTACTCTCACGGGTCTAGCCATATAAAAATCTCCAAAATCGGAGGCCAAACACCCACTCAAAACTCAATAGTTTACCTATGAAGTTTCACCCAATTTTTTCAATTTTTGATCCTCAATTCGAATTTTAATGATGGATTTAATTACATAATGATGAAATATAACTAGAAGGGATTAAAGAAACGTTACCCAATAATCTCCTCTTCAAAAGCCTCTCAAAATCGCCCTTCCCCGAGCTCAATTTGATTTTTCTAACTTTTGAAAACTAACCCTCGAAATCTCTATATCTGAACACGGATTTTCGCTTCTGCGGACAAGGGACCGCTTCTGTGGATCTTGCCATTTATCGAATTTATGCTTCTGCGAAAATAAAGCCGCTTCTGCGATTTTCCTAAAAATGCCCTAAACCGCTTCTATGGTAAATTCCTTGCAGAAGCAGGCCCGCTTCTGCAGAGCACACACCGCACATGCGGAAACTGAAAGCCTTGATCAATCTCGCTTCTACGGTCCTCTACGCTGCATCTGCGGTTCCCAAGCCACAGATGCGGAAATACCAGAAGCAGCAAAAATCTGCTATCTCCCAACTTCCAAAATTCTTCCGTCAAACATCCGAAATCATCCCGAGGCCCCCGGGACCTCAACCAAAAACATCAATAACACCTAATACCTCATTAAAACTTGTACCAATCCTTAAACCACCTAAAACAACGCCGTAAACTCGAATTAAACAAGGATTTGAGCCTAAGAACTTCGAATTTTATCAAAATACACTTTTGATCAAAAACCTAACCAAAATACGTTCGAATGACTTGAAATTTTGTACACGCATCCCAAATGACATGACGGAGCTACTGCAACTTTCAGAATTCCAATCCGACCCTCGGATCAAAAACACACTATCAGACCGAAAACTTCAAAAATTCAAACTTCGGCATTTCAAGCCTAAATGAGCTACGGATTTCCAAAATACATTCGGAACACACTCCCAACCCCGAAATCACCTAACGGAGCTAAGGAAACCATAGGATTTTCATTCCAAGGTCGTCTTCACACTGTTCCAACTACGGACCACTTTTCAACACTTAAGCTCTCATTTAGGGACTAAGTGTCACAAGACTCACCGAAACTCAACGCCGAACATCCCGGCAAACCAAAATAGCAAAAATGAACTTAGGGGAAGCAGTTAATAGGGGATCGGGGCGTTAATTCTTAAGACGGCCGGTCGGGTTGTCACATACACGAGCTTGTTTGAAAACTTAAAGCATTTTGGCCTGATCGAGCCGCTCCTCGGCTATACTCCAGACCCATATGCAAAAGTTTTTGATCTTGTTGTATAATGCATGTACCACTCTAACGTCCAAGAGCATATATTGAATATTTTCGTGCTTTGAAAAGGGAAATAGAAAAAACGATTAAAGAAGGCATAATTTTGATCCAGGACAGTGATACTCAGCAAATCGCGTAGAATCCATTACCTGCACATGATGATGCACACTTTGTGCGGATGATGCGTGGTGACAGGGAGCATGATAATTCTCTTGGGAACTTTTTTATTGAGGTTAATAATATTGAAATTGGTAATGGCCTTGGTAATATTGATGTGGAACTTAGTGGCTAAGATGTCGTGCTTGGTAATTGGAAAGACGCTCCTTTCTTGGCTATATGGAAAGGAGTCTTGGTAGTTTATTTTGTTGTCATTTCTGTTGTTCGGGTTATTTTAGGGTTGTAATCCGGATATTGTCTTGTGGCTCAAACCCTTCTATCCTTTTATTTTGCCTAGTTCATTTAGTCGTAGTAACTCGTTTAGTGTTGTCTAGGTTTATTCCAGGGTTGTAACTCCAGTTTATTTTGCTTGTTTTGTTGTTTGAACCGTTTCACCGTCTGTCTGATGCAATTTCCTGTTTTCTGTTATTTCTAGTCATTTTTTGTTTAGTTCTCTTCTCCTTTTATAGTTCTTTTCATGCTGGCTCTAGTGACATGAAATGCACACATAATTCTAGGCTCGGTCTTAAAAGTTAGTTTAATCATGAAACAATGAAACTATTTTGAAAATGATAGGGACACTTGAGGGAAATAAGTACATATTTGGACATTTTGAGATCATTTGAAGCATGAACTATGTGAAACTGGGGCAGATAGTTTGGAAAGTTAATGGGACGACAAGAATTTGTTACAAGAGAGTACGTCCCAATAATTTGAAGCAACAAACTTTGAGTTCAAGAACATCTCAAGTTACAACAGAAAGGCAAGGGAGTTTGCTCCAAACTGACGGAGCACATCCATTTTGAAGAAAAATCACCCAAGAAGAGCTATTTACTTGACAAAGACACTAAACAAAGGTGGAAGGCATATCGGTGGTATCAATGTTGAAGCCGCAAAATAAATATTGTGCATGATCTTCAATTTTCTTTTCAAGTTGCATGTGTTGTACTTGGCATTTTCAGGGATTAGGAGGCCCTCTTTAAGCTACCCAAATACTTTATCCCTTTGAGCCTGCGTCGATTTCTTTGACCCCCCCCCCCCCTTTTGGAATCAATTAAAGTCATACAAAAAAAAAGAAAAAAAAAGGAAGAATTCATTTCCCCGTAGGTTTATTTTACAAAGTTCATTCCAAAAGAAAAATTCAAAAAAAAAAGGGAGAGAAAAAATAGAAAAAGAAAAAAAAAGAAAAAGAAAATGAAAAAGGAGAAAAAAAGAGAAAAGAAAAAAGGAAAAGAAAGAAAAAGGCAAATAGTAACAAAAAGTAGTTTTGTGAACTACGTTTGGCCTGATTCTTATTACCACAAGATACGTAGGAAGCCTTACGGTTCGGTCATACCAAATAAAATATTTCATAAATCCCACGAAGTCGAGAGTGGGAAATTCCATTAAAAAAAAGGAAAAATAGATTCAAATTCCCCAGTTTTAGAAATTGGGGCAAAGTTTTTAGAATGGATTCCAAAAGTTGTAAATAAATTAACCTCGTTGTCATAGTTACTTTGAGCCCATATGATATCCTTTCTTTTTAACCCCGTCCAAAAATCACATTACAATTAAAAAAAGACCACCCAGATAATCTTTGAAAGTGCTGAGTTTAGACATGCCAAGAGTATATGATATTTTTACCATGGTTAATGTCTTGTCATCTGCAGAATCAGAGGAAATAAGAATAAAAGAACAAAATAAGAGAGTCTTATTGGTGAAAACCTTTAAAGGCACCATAAGGCGACGGTGAGTTGAGAGAAAGAACAAAATGAGAGAGGCTTGATGGTGAAAACCCTTCGGGAACTAAAAGTAGAATAAGGATCGTGAATCCGATAGGATAATTGGAGCATTGAAGCCTAGTTTAACGACTCAGGTGTACAATAAGAGTTGAACATCAGACTTTCTTGACAGATTAGGCCACTCAATCCAAAGTTGCATGTTATGGTCATTAGACTTGGTATCCACATCTGATAAGTTTCTACTTTGTAGTTTTCTTGTTAGGAATCATCTCTTTCCATTGTCCTTTACTCTGTTCCTTTTTCGTGTTTACTTCATCTTCATGAGTCTGTTTGGTCAGAACAAGTGAGTAATGACTTCAAAATTTGCCACCGGCTTCCCAATTGCACAAAACGGGATTTGGCTCGCACATCAAAGTGGAATAAGTCATGAAAGAACAGAATGCGCACTGAGTTGGTAACAATTAACGTGATTTGGGAGTCATCTGAAATATAAGGATTCGGTATATGTCAATTCATGAACAATGCAACAGATAAAGGGTGTTGGGTTTGAACGGATCAAAGGTATTTTTTGTGATAAGGTTGACAGAGAAAATGGTTAACCAATAACAAGCAAGGTCTTCCAAGCGGAAATCAAAGTTATCATGGAAATTGAAGGAGCAATAGACCTCAAGGCCAAGGTTAGTGACATACGTCAGGAAAGAACAGCAAGCGCACTGAGTTGGTAACAATAAACATGCTTTAGGATTTATATTCATGAGCACAATGCAACAGACAGAGGGTTTGGTTTTGAATGGATCAGAGGTATTTTCTATGATAAGGGTGACAGAGAAAGTGGTTAGTCAATAAACAAGCAAGGTTTTTCGTGTTGAAATCAAAGTTATCATGGGAAGTGAAGGAGCAATCGCCCTCAAAGTCAAGGCCACAAACCAACCACCATGTTTAAACTCACAAGTTTTCTTTGTTTGAAACATGGAAGAAAATTGTGTCCAAATCAAAGCTTGGAAACTTGAATTTTTTTTTCAAGTGTTGTGCCCAAATTTTGACAACACAAAAGCGGTTTGAGAAGGGGAAAGAAAAATTTGTTCGATCTACAGGAACCCTCCATGAGAAAAACAATGGTTCAAGGGCAAGGAATTTTGTTCGTTCTGCAGATATCCTCCAGGAAGAGATCATGGCTTAGGTAAGTTCATTCTCGGCATCTCAGGACCCTCCTGGATAATGGAATTTAGTTTCAAGTTCTCAGGACCCTACTGGATAATGGGATTTAATTTAAAATATTCAGGACCCTCCTGGATAATGGGATTTGATTTAAAAAAATTAGGGCCCTCCTGGATAATGGGATTTAATTTTTTTAATAGGCTCTCAGGACCCTCCTGGATAATGGGACCTAGTCAAATTTCAAGACCTTCATAGATAAGAAGATTTAGTGTAAGTTCTACCTTTAGGAAGTATAATTTTGCTTCAAAGTTGTCACTCTTAAGATGAGATTTAATTTGAAAATTTTAGGGCCCTCCTGGATAATGGGATTTAGATTTTAAATTCTTAGAGCTCTTTTGCGTAACATGATTCGATTAACACTTACAGATATGCCCAGATACCAAACTTTGGTAGAAAAGTAACTTTTATTTTGTCTGTTTTGTTGTAATCAGGCGCCCACCTGGATAACAAAGAAATGCAGCTCAAGTTTTGGAAATCAGGCGCCCACCAGGAGAATAAGGGAATACATCTCAAGTTTCGGAAATAAGGAACCAACCTGGAAAACAAGGGAATATAGTTCAAATTTCGGCAATCAGGCACCCACCTGGAGAACAAAGGAATATAGTTCAAGTTTTTGCAATCAGGCACCCACCTGGAGAACAAGGGAATACAGTTCAAGTTTTGGTAATGAGGTGCCTACCTGGAGAACAAGTGAATACAGTTCAAGTTTCAGCAATAAGTCGCCCACCTGGATAAGAAGGGAATATAGTTCAAGTTTTGGAAATCAGGCGCCCACCTGGAGAACAACGTAATACATTCAAGTTTCGGAAATCAGGAGCCCACCTGGAAAACAATGGAATACGGATCAAGTTTCAGCAATCAAGCACCCACCTAGAGAACAAGGGAATACAGTTTAAGTTTTTGGCAATCAGGCGCCCACCTGGAGAATAATGGAATATAGTTCAAGTTTTGGAAATCAGGCGCCCACCTAGAGAACAAAGGAATACCGTTCAAGTTTTCGGCAATCAGGCGCCCACCTGGAGAACAAGTGAAGATAGTTCAAGTTTTGGTAATCAGGCGACCACTTGAAGAACAAGGGAAATACAGTTCAAGTTTCGGTAATCAGGCGCCCACCTGGAGAACAAGGGAATATAGTTAAAGTTTTGGCAATCAGGTGCCCACCTAGAGAATAAGGCAATACAGTTAAAGTTTTGGCAATCAGGCGCCCATATGGAGAACAAAGGAATACAGTTAAAGTTTTGGCAATCAGGCATCCACGTGGAGAACAAGGGAATACAGTTGATGTTTTGGCAGTCAGGCGCCTACCTAGAGAATAAGGGAATACAATTAAAGTTTTGGCAATCAGGCGCCCACCTGCAAAATAAGGGAAATACATTTAAAGTTTTGGCAATCACGTGCCCAACTAGAGAACAAGGGAATACAGTTAAAGTTTTGGGAATCAGGCACCCACTTGGAGAACAAGGGAATACAGTTAAAGTTCTGGCAATCAGGCGCCCACCTGGAGAACACAGGAATATAGATAAAGTTTTGGCAATCAGCTACTTCTTTCTTCTTTTTCAATTTCAAAGCAAGAACACGTGCCTTTTGTTCTTTGTTTTCATCTGTGGAAGGTTGAGCTTGAATCCAGGAAAAGAGTATATCCGACACTGTCAAAGCCCCCATTTCGTTGCTCCAAAATTATGCGACTTCTGATTTATTTTTGAGGTTTGTTACTCATTTTCTTATACTATATTTTCCTTATTTTTGGCTTTGAGCTTTTCGATGCCAATTCGAATTCCCGTCTGCGGTTAGTCACATTTCTGAATTCAAAGATGCCTCAATGTAATATTCTGATTTATTTTTGAGGTTTGTTCCTCATTTTCTTATACTCTATTTTCCTTAATAGTGTGCTTCCATGTCACGACCTGGATTTCCCACCCTCGGGGGTCGTGATGGCGCCTACTCGTAGAAGCTAGGCAAGCGACAAATCATAAACTCCTAAATCAATTATTTTAAATCCTTCTTATCAATCATAACAGCAAGCCTTAAATATTTAAATAATAGCAAAATTATGAAATTAAAGCGGAACACTTAAATTAAATAGGCTGAACAATAATACGGAAATCAACATATGCCTCTACCCAAGAACTTTAGTGAAGAAATACTTCAAAAATCACCTAGGAGCTTTGGATAAGAAAGGGTTTATGAAAATGTTATGAAATCCCATTTTTGGTTCTGTTTTAAAATCACTGGACAGGCCTTCATCGCGTTCGCGATAGGCCTGTCGCGTTCGCGATGAAGCCAGCTTAAATGACCTTCGCGTTCGCGATTAAAGGCTCGCGTTTGTAGAGCATCAGCTCCCAGATCCTTCGCGTTCGCGACCCAGCGATCGCGTTCGCGTAGCTTTAATACCCCACCCCTTGCCCAGGACCACTTTGGCCTTCGCATTCGCAAAGCCAGGAACGCGTTCGCGAAGGTATAGCCCCCTATGCCTCACGTTCGCGACCTGGTCTATGCATTTTCGTAGAAGGAAATTCCTTGAGCAATATTTCACTTATCGCATTTGCGAGGGTCCTCCTGCGAATGCGAAGAAGGACATATCAGAACTGCAAACCTACAACTTTTATAAGTCTAAACCATTCCAAAACAGCTCTGAAACACACCCGAGCCCTCGGGGCTCCTAACCAAACATAGGTACTAACTCAACAATATCATACGAACTTATATGTGTGATCAAATCGCCTAAATAACCTCAAAAACAATGAATCAAACCTCAAAAATCAAGAATTTTCCTCAAACTTCATCTAGTTTAAAATTTCAAACTTTAAGTCCGAATCTCGTCAAACGACGTCCATTTTTAACCAAACATTACAGGAAAGACTTAAAACACATATAAGATCTATACCGAGTGCCGGAACAAAAATACGGGCCCGATACCATTGCTTTCTAATCAAATATTATTTCCAATTTTCTTAAACATTTCCAGAAAACAATTTTTCTAAAAAATTCATTTCTCAGGCTTGGGACCTCGGAATTTGATTGCGCGCATATGCTCACGTCCATATTTTCCTATAGACCCTCCGGGATTGTCAAATTACGGGTCCGGGTCCGTTTGCCCGAAATGTTTACCAAAGTCAAATTTATTCATTTTAACATCAAAACTTAGCATTTTTCACAGAATTTCATATTTAAGCTTTCCGACTGCGTACTCGGACTATGCACGAAAATCGAGGAAACTCTAAATAAGGTTTTCAAGGCCTCGGGGACACATAATTCAATTAAAAATAGGTGATGACCCTTTGGGTCGTCACATTCTCCACCTATAAAACAATCGTTCGTCCTCGAACGGACAGAAGAAGAAAGTACCTGAGTCGGGGAAAAGATGAGGATAACGGCTCCTCATATCGGACTCGGACTCCTAGGTCGATGACTAAGGAGGCTGACCTTTCCACGGAACACGAACAGAAGGGAAACTCTTCGACCTCAACTGACGAATCTGTCGATTTAGAATAGCTATCGGCTCCTCCTCATAAGACAAGTCCTTGTCCAACTGGATAGTGCTGAAATCTAACACGTGGGATGGATCACCGCGATACTTCCGAAGCATGGACATATGAAACACTGGATGCACAGCTGATAAGCTCAGCGGCAATGCAAGTCTATAAGCCACCTCTCCTACTCGATCAAGAATCTCAAACGGGCCAATGAATCTAGGGCTATGCTTGCCCTTCTTTCCAAATCTCATCATGCCCTTCATAGGCGACACTCGGAGCAATACCCGCTCACAAACCATAAAAGCCACATCTCGAACCTTGCAGTCTGCATAGCTCTTTTGCATGGACTGAGCTGAACGAAGCCTATCCCGAATGATACTGAACTTGTCCAAGGCCTCATGAACCAGATCCGTACCCAACAACCAAGCCTCTCGCGGCTCAAACCATCCTACCGGAGAGCGACACCGCCTACCATATAAAGCCTCATAAGGAGCCATCTGGATGCTCGACCGGCAGCTGTTGTTATAGGCAAACTCTACTAAAGGAAAGAAGTGATCCCACGAACCTCCAAAGTCAATAAAACAAGCTCGGAGCATATCCTCCAAAATCTGAATAGTTCGATCAGACTGCCAGTCCGCCTAAGGATGAAATGTTGTACTAAACTCTACCTGGGTGCCCAACTCTCACTGAAATGCTCTCCAGAACCACGAGGTGAACTGCGTATCTCGGTCCGAAATGATGGATACCGGCACACTATAAAGGCAAAAAATCTCCAGGATATAGATCTCAGCTAACCTCTCGGATGAATAGGAGACTACCACAGGAATGAAATGTGCTAACTTGGTTAGCCTATCAACAATGACCCAAACTGCGTCGAACTTATTCCGAGTTAGCGGAAGTCCAGTAACAAAGTTCATAGTGATCCGCGACCACTTCCACTCGGGAATCTCAATCCTATGAAATAAACCACCAGGTCTCTGATGCTCATACATAACCTACTGACAATTCAAACACCTAGCCACATATGCAACCAGTAATGTTGCCGCAAATCCTGATACATCTTCGCGGCACCCGGATAAATAGAGTACCGGGAGCTATGGGCTTCCTTTAAAATCAACTCTCGGAGCCTATCCACATTAGGAACATAGACTCGACCCTGCAATCTCAAAACTCCATCATCATCTAAGGTAACCTGCCTGGCACCTGCGCGATGCACCATGTCTCTAAGGACACACAAATGGGGATCATCATACTGCCAATCACGGATACATTCCAATAATGAAGAATGAGTGACCGTGCAAGCTAACACACGACTGGGCTCAGAAACATCCAATCTCACAAACTGATTGGCTAATGCCCGAACATCCAAAGCAAGCAGCCTCTCACCAACCGGAATATAAGCAAGACTGCCCATACTAGCTGACTTCTTACTCAAAGCAACAGCCACTGCATTGGCCTTTCCTGGATGATATAAAAGGTTGATATCATAATCCTTCAAAAACTCCAACCACCTCCTCTGCCTCAAATTTAACTACTTTTGCTTGAATAAGTACTGAAGACTCTTGTGATCCATGAACACCTCACATTCCACGCCATACAGATAATGCCTCCAAATCTTCAATGCATGAACTATGGCTACCACATCCAAATCATGAACCGGATAGTTCTTCTTATGAATATTCAACTGCCTCAAAGCATAGGCAATGACTTTGCCATCCTACATCAACACTGCTCCAAGCCCAACACGAGAAGCATCACAATAGACTTTATAAGGCCCTGAACCTATGGGAAAAACCAACACTGGTGCCGTAGTCAGAGCCGTCTTGAGCCTTTGAAAGCTCGCCTCACACTCGTCTGACCATCTGAACTGGGCACCCTTCTGGGTCAATCTGGTCATCGGGGCTGCAATAGATGAAAACCCCTCCACGAACTGTCGGTAGTAGCCTGCAAACCCCAAGAAACTCTGAATCTCTGTAGCTGATGTTGGTCTAGGCCAGATCTTGACTGCCTCAATCTTCTTCGAATCAACTTGAATACCCTTTGCTGACACAATATGACCCATAAATGCAACTGAACCCAACCAGAACTCACACTTCGAGACCTTAGCATACAGATGACTATCCCTCAGAGTCTGAAGAACCACTCTAAGGTGTTTCTCGTGCTCCTCTTGGCTACGGGAATATATCAATATATCATCAATGAAGACTATCACAAATGAGTCCAAATAAGGCCTGAACACTTGATTCTTCAAGTCCATGAAAGCTGTTGGGGCATTTGTCAACCCGAATGACATAACCAAGAACTTATAATGCCCGTACAGAGTGCGGAAAGCTGCCTATGGGACATCGGATGCCCTAATCCTCAACTGGTGGTAGCCAGATCGCAAGTCAATCTTGGAAAATACCTTGGCACCCTGAAGTTGGTTGAACAAATCATCAATCCTCAGCAGCGGATACTTATTCTTGACTATAACCTTGTTCAATTGTCGGTAATCAATACACATTCTCAATGATCCATCCTTTTTCTTGAAAAATAATACCAGCGCACCCCAAGGCAAAACACTGGGTCTAATGAAACCTGCAATTGTTTATTTAACTCTTTCAACTCAGGCCGTGCCATATGATATGGCGGGATAGAAATGGGTTGAGTGCCCGGTACCAAATCAATGCAAAAGTCAATATCCCTATTGGGGGGCATACCAAGTAGGTCTGAAGGGAAAACATCAGGGAACTCACGAACAATGGGCACAGAATCAATAGAGGGAACCTCAGCACTAGAATCGCGGACATAGGCTAAATAGGCCAAACACTCCTTCTCGACCATACGCCGAGCCTTCACATACGATATAACACTGCGGGTAGAATGACCAGGAGTCTATCTCCACTCTAAAAAAGGCATACCTGGTAAAGCTAAGGTCACACTCTTGGCATGACAGTCCAAGATAGCATGATAGGGTGATAACCAGTCCATACCCAATATAATATCAAAGTCAACCATGTCTAAAACAAAAAATCTATACTAGACTCAAGACCCCCAATCACCACAATACAAGAACAATGGACTCGATCGACCACGATAGAATCACCCACCGGTGTAGACACATAGACAGGAACACCCAATGCATCATTAGGCATGAACAAGTACGGGGCAAAATAAGATGACACATACGAATATATAGACACCGGATCAAACAACACTGAAGCATCCCTATCATAAACTAGAACCGTACCTATAATAACTGCATCTAAAGCCTCTGCCTCGGGTCTATCCTGAAGAGCATAACATCGGGGATGTGCCCCACCACTCTGATCTACCTCTGGGACGGCCTGCTGCTGGCTGACCTCCACCTCTGGCAGTCTGAGCTCCACCTCTAGTACGTCTACCTCCCCCTTTTGCACCTCTACCCCACCTCTAGCTGGCTGGGCGAGCTATGGAATACCTCGTGCCTGAACCATGCATGGAAATCCTGATGCTGAGAGCTACTCGATGCTCAAGGGAAAAACCTAGAAATATTACCCATGTCACCACAAGCGTAACAAGCCCTCGGCTGCTAAGTCTATTGGCCATGTCGACTTGAATGACCACCCCTGAAACTCTGAAGCGGTGGTGCACTGATAGGAGCTAACGGTGCATTGAAGGGCTGCTGATCAGGATAGTGCGTGTGAGAACCACGGCCACCTGAGGCACCTTCAGAAACCTGGAGTGCTAACTAGAAGGGCCTAGGAGGATGAACCCTATCATACGAATCTCTACCTATACACAAGGCACCACTAAATCTGCCTAACTAACGGTGTCTTTTGTCTGCCCTATGACCAACCCCCCTGTGATAATACCATCTCAACTCTCTGGGCCACATTGGCCACCTCCTGGAAGGATATCTCACTCCCAGCCTCTCTAGCCATCTGGAGACAAATAGGTTGAATGATCTCATCAATAAACCGTCTCACTCTCTCCCTCTCAGTGGGAAGTATAATAAGAGCATGTCTAGCCAAATCAATGAACCTGGTCTCATACTGGGTGACTGTCATGGATCCCTATTGGAGACGCTCGAAATTCCTCCGATAGGCCTCTCGATGTGTAATAGGGAGAAACTTCTCCAGAAATAGTTGCATGAACTGCACCCAGGTCAAGGCTGGCGACCCTGCTGGTCTAGCTAAGCAATAATCCCTCCACCAAGTCTTGGCGAATCCAGATAAGCGAAATGTAGTGAAATCAACCCCATTGGTCTCAACAATACCCATGTTCCGAAGAACCTCGTGACAACTATCCAGATAATCCTGAGGATCCTCGGTAGATGCACCGTTGAAGGTAGTAATGAAGAGCTTGGTGAACCTATCTAATCTCCATAAAGCATCGGCAAACATAGCTGCTCCATCACCGGCCTAGGCTACCACACTTAGCTGAGCTGCTCCACCTGGCTGAGCTGTTGGAGTCTGAATCTGGGGAGCTACGTGCTCTGAAGTACAAGTAGCAGGAATCTGGGCTCCTCCTCCAGCCTGAGAAGTGGTTGGTGCTACAGGAAGCAAGCATGCACGGGTGACACTCTCCATGAGGCCCACCAATCGGACCAGAGCATCCTGAAGAACTGGGGTACCAATAAACCCCTCTGAGACCTGAGCTGGGCCCACCAAAACTACCGAGGCCGGAACCTCCTTGTCAAAATCAACCTGAGGCTCCGCCACTGGTGTTGCTGCTCGGGGCTTAGCTCTGCCCCTACCTCGGCCTCACCCTCTGTCCCTAGTGGGTCCTACTGCTGGGGCCTCGGGCTGCTGAGCAGTAGATGAGGAAGCATGTGTTCTCGCCATCTGCAAATAAACAGAGTAAAAATTCAATTAGCATAGAGAAACCAAACCGCACGATAAGAAAGAACAAATGTGAAACTTTTCCTAACTTTGTAGCCTATGTGGGATAAATACAGACGTCTCCATACCGATCCCTTAGACTCTACTGATCTTTTCCATGAGTTGTGAAACCTATGTAACCTAAAGCTCTAATACCATCTTGCTACGATCCAGATATCCCACCCTCGGGGGTCGTGATGGTGCCTACTCGTAGAAGCTACGCAAGCCACAAATCATAAACTCCTAACTCCTTTATTTTAAATCCTTTTTATCAATCATAACAGCAAGCGTTAAATATTAAAATAATAGCAGAAATATGAAATTAAAGCAGAAGACTTAAATTAAATAAGTTGAAGAATAATATGTAAATCAACATATGCCTCTACCCAAGAACTTTGGTAAAGAAATGCTTCAAAAATCGCCTAGGAGCTTTGGAGAAGAAAGGGTTTATGAAAATGTTGTGAAATCCCATTTTTGGTTCTGTTTTAAAATCACTGGACAGGCCTTCATCGCGTTCGCGATAGGGCTGTCGCGTTCACGATGAAGCCAGCTTAAATGGCCTTCGAATTCGCGATTAAAGGCTCGCATTCGCAGAGCATAAGCTCCCAGATCCTTCACGTTCGCGACCCAGTGATCACATTTGCATAGCTTTAATACCCCACCCCCTACCCATGATCACTTTGACCTTCACGTTCGTGAAGCTAGGAATGCGTTCGCGAAGGTATAGCCCCCCGCTGCCTCGCGTTTGTGACCAAGTCTACGCATTTGCGTAGAAGGAAATTCCTTCAGCAATATTTTACTCATCGCGTTCACGAGGGTCCTCCCGCGAACGCGAAAAAGGACATATCAGAACTTCAAACCGGCAACTTTTATACATCTAAAACCATTCCGAAACACACCAGAGCCCTTAGGACTCCTAACTAAACATAGGTACTAACTCAACAACAACATACAAACTTATCTGTGCGATCAAATCGCGTAAATAACCTCAAAAACAATGAATCAAACCTCAAACTTCATCAATTTTCAAATTTAGAACTTTAAGTCCGAATCTCGTCAAACGACGTCCATTTTTAACCAAACTTTACAGGAAGGACTTAAAATACATATAAGATCTGTACCGGGTGCCAAAACCAAAATACGGGCTCGATACCATTTCTCAGGTTGGGAACCTCGGAATTCGATTCCAGGCATATGCCCACGTCCCATATTTTTGTACGGACCCTTTGAGACCATCAAATCACGGTTCCGGGTCTGGGTCTGGGTCCGGGTCTATTTGCACAAAATATTGACCACAGTCAAATTTATTCATTTTAACATCAAAACTTAGCATTTTTCACAGAATTTCATATTTAAGCTTTCTGGCTATGCCTGAACTGCGCACGCAAATTGAGGCAACTCTAAATGAGGTTTTCAAGGCCTCGGGGATACATAATTTAATTAAAAATAGGTGATGACCCTTGGGGTCGTCACATTCCATTAATTTGTTGTTCTCTGTTTTGTGAAGTGTTTGGATTAAAGTTTTATTGTTTTGATTTGAGGATGGTTGATTTCTCGTTTCTTTATACTTCTTATTTGCTGAAACCTCGTACCCTTGTGATAATATGATATCTCTGTACTTTTGGTTGGTACAATCCATACTTTTGGAGGAAATATCATTAGAAGATTTCATCACTATAAAGCCTATATATAAGTTTTTTTTAAACGAGGTAATATATGCAATCTTATAGATTATTAGAGATATTAATATGCATGAGAGTAAATGGAGAACTACGATACAGCTAAGAATGTATGGGACTTTGCAGTATCACATAAAGTTTATGGGGGCGATGTGTTTAGGGCTACATGTCAGACAACAATCTGGAATTTAGGGCTTGAGGGGTCCAGGAATTCAAAGTTAAATGGATCCTTTAAGATTTGTACATCTCTCAGTTTGCTTAAGGAACGCCAAAATGCCGAAGTTAAGTGTTGAGACTTCGTGGGACTTCGAGATATGATTTTGTGTTTTCTGCAATTATTCAGATACAATTACTTCTAGCACCAATCATCATTGGGCTTCATCTAATGTTTTCCTAACTAGTTAAATTTGTTGATTCACTCACAAGTGGGTTGTTCATTTTGCTATGGTTTATGGTCACGATATGTAAATTTCAGTCCTGGTGTGCATTTCATGTGATACGACTTCAATTTCCAATAATGTTAAATAAAATAAACATGCCATGAACCGTGGGTGCATTTCATATAGCGTGGTTTACGATGTATTTTCAAAAAAACAAATAAGTGTATGACGATCATGAATTTTCCTAAAAAAAATACTAAAAGTGGTTAGAAAGTTAAAAATGCACGTAGGTATTAAATGTGCAATTAATCAGATAATTAGGCCAATTATTAATAGTTTGAGTGACCGTGCTAGAACCATGGAATCCAGAAATGCCTAACATCTTCGCCCTGGTTAACAGAATTTCTTACCGGAATTTTTGTGTTTTGCAGACCGAAAATATAGAGTCATTTTCCTCGATTCGGGATTTAAATCGGTGACTTAGGACACCATAAATTATCCTAAGTGGCGAATCTAAATTTAATATAAATAATCCCATTTTGATTGACACTTAAATTGGAAAAAACTCTACTATACCCCTTCGGGTGTGAAAAAAGGAGGTGTGACAATACTGTGGGTAAAACTAGGTAGGAAAATATGTTGTAGGCTTTATATTCTACAAATCTGCATTAGAATCCATGTTCTAGGATTTATGTGTTCATTTAAACCATGTTTAACTTGTGCATTAGATATACTGTTTTAGGGCTTTCTTCGCAAGTACTGTCACATAGGTTCCCTGCTATTAAATAATCTTAATAAAGTTGTCACTCATGTATGAATTAGATACCATGTTCTTTGGAACTCTATTTGCATCTGTTTGAACCGCGTCTATTTCGATTAAATTAATAGTTGTCCATGAAAAGGTTTAAAACAGACTCATGCATAGGTATCATATCTCTACACACTAGAGCAAATCACCTGTTAAAAATCTGGGTCACCTAGAATAGCAAGTTTGTAGGATGAAACAATTCCTTAGACCATTCAAATAGTTCATGTAATTGTGATTACGTATAGTCCCCACGCATAGGCAAGCCTTAGGTGATTAATGTCCTTCTATAAAACTAGAAACTGCGTTTCAATTGTGTATAAACTGCTTAAGTCTTACAGGTTTAAAATTAGTAGGCAAACTGATTTGGAACCTGCCATTGAGTTTTGAAATATTGTTTCAAGATCTATGTATTAATTTTCACCTAGATATCCAATCCTAGGATTCTTTCTAGAAATTACCTGAATCTGTATTTTAGACGTGTTGTTTATTTGCCTATATACATGCGGAGGTAAACATGAGCCTTTTAACTACTTTTTCCCTATTTTCTTGTCCTACATGTTATTTGTTTTCCGCCTAGATTTTTGCCTTTTAAATACCTTAGGTTTGTCTATAACTATCCAGATTTAGAGGTCCCAAGCTCCTCGGAAAGGACGGGTAGCAACGCGCTTAGAGGTCATTATTAAAACTCGCTTATATAAACATTAAGGGGAGGGTAATGGGTAGTAAAAGGATATGATGATATGTGCGCTAATGCAATGTGTATCCCTTCTCATTGAGGAGTGATTACCGGTCATTGCATGGATATGTCCTATAGGATAAACAACTTAGGCCCCTCACGTCATCCCATCTATATATGCGTGCTCAGACTATTTTTTTGCTACTTGACTGATTCACAAAGTAAGTTTGGCTGGGACCTACCATTGTGGACCTCGAGGGGTGCCTAACACTTCCCCTTAAGGTTATTTTGAGTCCTTACTATAATCTCTGGTAATGCAAACTAGTTACATGAGTTAATCGTATCTAGGTGCACTTAGGCACCTTAATCTGTTAGGTGGCGACTCTTCAAATACCCAATTCCCAAAAGTAAACGAGTTGTTCCCCCATGAATGTCGAAACCCGGACTCTGCAAGGAAAAAGGGGGCGTGACAGCATGGCGACTCTGCCGAGGATATTTTAGGCTCTTACCATAACGAACTTATTTTTTGAACTAGTCATAAGCATGATTTATCCTGTGTACCCTCTCCCCTTTATTTGGATTTAACTGATTATTTATGACTTCTTTTATTTCCTGAAAATGACTTGTCTCTTTGTTTTCTTTTTACATAACTGTCTTTTAATTATTTAAATACTGCATTTATCATTTTTTATGTGAAAATACTTGACAACATATTGTTTATTATTGCATAAATCATGCTCCACATCATATTCCACTCGTGCATATCAAATCCTATAGAAACGTTTGGTGAGTGGTTGCGCTCTTCCAATTTATTACCCTTAAATTCGGAAAGGCTTATTTGAAGTAAAACTTGTCGATCAGCGGTGCAATCGATAGTTCCGTGACTTTCCCCCTCAAGTTGTCCGCTTGAGGGTACCAGTCTAAACCCACATAGTAACCTTACTCTTATCGTAATTGTGCATGTATCATGGTCAAACCTAGTCGGATTAATATGTTGTCCACATAATAATCCTTTAAGACGAGCCTTATCAAAAAGTCCACCGGGGTTTCCATAATCCCAACGGACATAATCACGTTCTGTGCATTAATTTGGAGAACTAAATGGCAATATATTAATCATGAATGTACAAATAGTCGAGTCTGGTGGGGTAGAAGGGCCTAACCTTTTTGTTTTGCAGAAAATGAGGCACGAGGTCCCCAGATTCGGCATGGTCAGCAACATTTCACCATTGATACTATATTGGTAGGAGGACATTTCCTCAAGAGACAAGAAGCATATGAGAAAACACTTGGGCAATTTACCTTCTCTACTAGACATTCAGCCAAATAATATGATGATCGAGGCTGCCACTTTGTTCTAGGACAGTGAAAGGGATGTGTTTCGTTTCAAGGATATGGAAATAATACCACTCTTAGAATAAATCGGGGGACTTGCGGGACTGACTTGGGATAGCCCTGGGTTGTTAGTACCAGAGAACCGTACTGGTAAAGAGTTCCTAAAGATGATGGGGCTAAAAAAAATGCTGACATGGAATGCCTGAAAAAATCCTACATACCCTTCGAATACATGTACGAGAGATATGGCCATAGCAAGTCCTATCGTACCTTCCATGATGAGCTTTCTCTCACTTCTCTGGGACACATCCACCGCAGAGTGTTCGTGTTCATTGTGTGCTTCTTGGGCCTAATAGTATTCCCGATGAAAATGGAAAGAATCCATACTAGATTAGCCATGGTCGTCAAGACTTTGATGGAAGGGATCAATGGACAGACATACACTACAGTCCCTATGATTATAGCTGACATCTACAGGGCTCTAGAGCGCTGTCAAAGGGGAATCAAGCATTTCGAGGGTTGTAACATGTTGCGGCAGTTGTGATTATTAGAACATCTTCAAAGGGGCCAATATCGCCAAGAACTTCTGCGAAGGGCTTGGAACGACCATATTTCCTTCTATCACCCCAAGCGGATGACTTACATTTTGGATAGGTTTGCTCAGTCGGAAAGTACCAAAGAGTGGGTAGAGTTCTTCGACAATCTGATCGAGGAACAAGTGCAATGGATGTTTGAATGGTTCCCAACAGATAAGTTCATCATCAAATCTAGGGTCGCTCCACACTTGGTGCTGATTGGGTTGAGGGTAATATACCCTTATGTCTCTACCCGAGTAATGAGGCAAGCAAGCAGGAAGCAGGTTATACCAAGGGTTGCCAATATGAGTCACTTCAGAGCGGACTTTCAGGACGATGACGTCCCTTACAAGTGCCAAGCTCAGCACATGTGGCATTGCAAGATCATTGTGGAAAAGAACACCATTGAGCCAGACAGGTATCATGCTGGGTGTGAACCTCTCTACCCAGCATGGTTAGAAGACAACCTAAAGGGAATGGTGAGTCCAGGAGCCGATCGAGGGAGTAGGATCATAGACGAAGAAGCTGAGGCTCAAGTCAAATACAACAGACTGTGCAAGAGGGTCCACGACTCTGAGAATGAGCATCGGGAAATACATGAGACAAATATAAGGCTGATCGATGAATGGAAGGAAATGGCTGTCACTTCCAATAGAAGGTTGAAGTATCTGGAGCGAAGATTAGTGGAACTGGAGGGTACAATCATAAAGAGTATTGAGGAATGCCAGAATACTGAAGGAAGCGGAGGAGGAAATTTGGCTAGAGCCTACCTACTGTTGGGTCTGCACAAGCTGGAAAACCTGTATGATGTAGTTAGGAAGATCGAATTTGGGGAAGATCCTTCTTGGACCAAGTAGGCTAGATTTATTTGCTTTCCTAAATGTAATAAGGCCAACTGCCAATAGTGATTTACTTTTCTATTATCTTAGTGTCGTTTTGGGATTCGTCTATTTTCATATTATAAAATAAGGCATTTACTGGCATCTAAAGTTCTCCAAATCTATTTGTCGCTAGGCCTACCTCGAGCACAACGAGGGTCCTAAATTAGGACACGAATTTACATTCCTGCAATATGTGTTTAAATACTGCAAACATTTTAGAATCATTACTGACTTGGCTACCTTTTGTTTTTCTTTCTTTCTTTTTAATTATTCACATTCCCCAAAAAGGTTAGTTTGTGCATACTGGCATCATCATCTTATCACACAAGATCTAAGGGGCTTCCACCTTTTTCTCCTCCTAGTCCACTGAAAGGCAATGGAAAATAAAAAATGGAAGATTTGAACGGCACCATAAAGGAAAACAACACAGGGTTTGAACACGCAGAAGCTTTTAAGGGTCGGGGTACTCATGCCCCAAATGATGCAATTTCACGGCTCGAACAGAAAATACTGGAACTACAGAGTGAGCTTGAGCATGTCTAGAATGTGGGAAACCTATCCTTCTCACTCAGCGTCCCAGACATGAGTCATCCAAACACTCAGAACCCCGTACCACCTCAAAACACACGCAACAAGCGCCTACAAAATCCACATGTGCCTCACCATTATACAACTCCACCACAAAATCAAATTATCCCACCACAATACCCGCTAAACACCTACCACAATCCACAAAATGCTTCACCAATCATTCCTGAACCCCAGAATTCCACCAATGATCACCACCATACTCAGATTCCAGGCCACCAAAACAACCCTATATACGTAGAAACCCTACCTCACCCCCCCCTCAACCCATATCTTATGAATCAGAATCTGTTGAGAAGGACATACTCATTAAGAACTTGGCCGAGGAGCTCAAGAAGTTGACTAGCCGAGTTCAAGGCGTAGAAGGAAGCAAGGGGACAGAAGGTTTGAACAATGAAGACCTATGCATACAGCCAGATGTAGAGCTATCGTAGGGTTACAAACCTCCCGAGTTCAAGATGTTTGACGGTACAGGTGATCCTAGGTTCCATTTGAGGACCTATTGTGGCAAGTTTGTCGGGGTCAGAAATGATGAAAAGATTCGGAGGAAATTATATATGAGGAGTCTTATGGGAGATGCTTTGTCCTAGTACATCAGCCAGGATCCTAAGAAATGGTCCAACGGGGTGAGTATGGCATCTGATTTAATGGACCGATTCAGGTTCAATACAGAAAATTCACCAGATGTTTTCTACATTCAGAACCTCAAGAAGAAACCCACCGAGACTTTACGGGAGTATGCTACTCGATGGAGGTTGGAAGCGGCCAAGGTCAGACCATTTTTGGACGAGGAACAGATGAACAAGTTCTTCGTCAGAGCATAGGATCCGCAATATTATGAAAGATTGATGGCTATTGAAAACCATAAGTTCTCTGACATCATCAAACTTGGTGAAAAGATCAAAAAAGTCATCAATAATGGGATAGTAACAAACTTTGAGGCATTGCATGCCACTAATAAATCATTACAGTCAGGGGGTATATCTAAGAAGAAGGACATGGGGGCAGTAATGGTGGCCCAAGGCCCAAAATCTTCAGTCGCATACCAAAATCTCCACTCACATACCAAGCACCCCCACTCACATACCAAACACCTCAACCTACATATCAACCCTCATCCCCTAGATATTCCTAACCAGCCACTGTATATCACACATATAATTCCCAACCATCTCATTTCCAATCATCTCCAACTCGTTAAAACTACCCTAGACCATGACCCAATTTTGATCGCAAACTACCCAGGCAATACAACGCTATTGCAAACCCATCGACCAGTTGTATGAAAGGTTAAAAGTCGATAGTTACGTTACACATATTCCCATTATGGAAATGGAGAACCCATCCCAATGGGTCAACCCAAACAAAACTTATGCATATCACTCTGGTATAAAGGGACACACCATCGACGAATGTCGCACATTAAAGGAAAAAATACAGACACTAATTAACAATAAGGTCATACAGGCAAAAGTGGTTGCACCCAATGTCCACAACAATCCTCTCACGGATCATAGGGGTGGTGGAATACATGTGATAGAGACAAATAAAGAATGGGATTTTGAAGGGTCAATCGAGCTTATTCGAGAAGGCGATGACTTTAAACCTGCAGTCACACTCACCCCAACTATAGTACAGATGCAGTCGTCAGTCGAGGTTGAGATAGTTGCATCGGTTCCATTTGAGGTAGAGGTAGCTCCACTTGCGGCCACCCCTGTTCCATTTGAAGTATAATCGGCCACACCTTTCACAGTGATAATATCAACCATACCTCCTTTCAATTCAAAAGCAATACCCCGGGATAACATTTTTGAGGCTCGGCAAAAAGGAAAAGCAAAAATGGAGGAATTCGATGTTGCACAAGGAATGACTAGGACCGAAAAAATTTATACACCTGAACACTTGGGAGGACCAAGTAAGGATTCCACTACCAAGAAGCCTGTCATTGAATTAGGACCAGATGACCTTTGGAGGAAATTACAAGGAAGGGAATACTCCATCATTGATCATTTGAGCGAAAACCCAGCTCAGATATACAAAATTCGAAGGCACATAAGAATTCTTTAATGAAAGTGTTGAGCGAAGCTTACATGCCCAACAATATCACATGCGGAAAGATGGCCAACATGGTAGAACAGGTTTTGGAAAGTCAAAATATAATCTTCCACGAGGATGAACTACCACCTGAAAGGTTGAATAGTAATCGAGCATCGCAAAATCACGGTATAATTTGAAGACAAACTCTTTGCCAGAGTTCTGATCGATGGAGGTTCAAGCCTCAATATTTATTTGTTGGATACTTTGAAAAGGTTAGGTAAAGGTTTCCATGAAATACGGGCAGGAATCATGAACGTGAAAGCCTTCGATGGGTTTCAAAGGGACATGATTGGGGAGATTAATCTTTGTCTGCAGATAGGGCCAACTTGGTTCGACGTTAAATTCCAGGTGCTTGACATATCAGCTTCATACAATCTTCTGTTGGGCCGACCATGGATACATACCGCTGGGGATGTGGCTTCCACACTACACCAAGCCGTGAAATTCAAATGGAACCAACAGGATGTGATCATTCACGGGGACGGGAGTAACCCCATTTATACCAGTCAAACCATCCCAGTTTTCGGGAATAAAAGAAGTCTAGGAGGGGAAACCTATCATCACATCAAACGTGATAATGCCATTGAGAAAAACAAATGGTGGAGCAACAAAATAGAAAGCATACTAGCATGGTCTGGGTATGAGCCTAGCTAGGAGCTTGGGAATAATCTCTAAGGCATTACCAAACTAATACAGTTGAAACATCATGGTACTACTTTTGGGATCGTATACCAATATACATGGTAGGAGTATGATGATTGGTCGCCTCCATGGTATGGACCTTATTACCCTCTCGAATAACTAGTTCCATATCTGGGTCAAACTTTCCACCAAGCTGATATAATATGGGGAACTACAGAAGAAGAAGCATTAGTTGGGTTAAGGAATCTGTTCCTGGAGGACGAAGACATGGATTGCAGTGCAATAATTGAGGAGGAGGAGGAGGAAAAAGGCCTCACTATTCAAACTGTGGAGAAAGGAGCTATTCTCAGGAACTAGACTGCCACACCATCCCGGGCCCGCCGAGTCCCTAGGTAGCTTGGCATATTTTATTTCTATAGCCATTCTAGGCATTTAAGATTTTCAGTAATTTCGTTTTAAAGACTTACTTGTTTCAAAATAAATGCTCGTCTCATTGAACCGTACTTGTTTGGATGTTTTCAGTTTTAATCAAATGCATTGCTCTTTATTATTTATTATTATCTTCCACACTTTTTCTTTTTTCAGCATTATTATTACTTTTCCTGATAAACCTGTGACTGTGACATGTAATGAGGCAATGTAGTATGAGGATAGCGATTCGGATGAAGAAGATGAAATACCTGAGGAAGTTATTAGGGAGTTTGAGAACATTAAGAATAAGCCTAAGTCCAACCTGGATGAAACTGAAGCAGTAAATTAGGGAGACGCCAAAACCGTCAAGGAGACTCGCATCAGCATTCACTTATCACCGACAGAGAAAGAGGAGTACATTCTTTTCTTAAAGCAGTATGAGGATATGTTTGCATGGTCATGTGATGACATGACCGATTTGAGCACATCTATAGTGGCTCATAAGTTGCCCAATCCCATGTGTCTGCCAGTGAAGCAGAAACTCAGGAAATTCAAACCAGATATAAGCCTGAAAATCAAGGAGGAAGTTACTAAGCAATCAAAGCCAAAGTCCTCAGAGTGGCTGAGTACCCAACTTGGTTAGCCAACATTGTGCCAGTTCCGAAGAAAGATGGGAAAGTCAGAGTATGTGTTGACTATCGAGACTTAAACAGAGCAAGCCCTAAGGACGACTTTCCACTGCCAAATTTACACATCCTGATTGAAAATTGCGCCAAGCATGAACTCCAATCCTTTGTAGATTACTTTGCGGGTTATCATCAGATTTGGATGGATGAAGAAGACTTAGAGAAAATAGATTTTATTACATCATGGGGGATAAATTGCTACAAAATGATGCCATTCGATCTAAAGAACGATGGGGTATACTTACATGAGAGTCATGACAACCATCTTCCATGATATGATACATAAAGAAAGAGAGCTATATGTGGGCGACATCATTATAAAATCCAAGAGGGCCTCAGATCACATAACGAACTTGAGAAAGTTCTTTGAAAGGTTAAGGAGGTAAAACTTTAAAACTGAACCCCGCAAAGTGTGCATTCAAAGTTCCCGCAAGAAAGTTACTGGGATTCATTTTTAGCTGTCGATGGATCGAGATGGACCCGTCCAAAGTTAAGGCAATTCAGGAGTTACCACCACCTAGAAGCAAAAAGGACGTAATGAGCTTCCTAGAGCGTCTCAACTATATCAGTCGCTTTATACCATAATCCACAGTCATATATGAACCCATCTTCAAGATGCTGAGGAAAGATGCTGAGATAATTTAGACAGAGGATTGTCAGAAAGCTTTTGACAAGATCAAGGAGAACCTATCCACACCACCATTTCTGGTCCCACCGGAACCAGGACGGCCTTTGTTACTCTATCTATCTATTTTGGACGGAGCCTTCGGATGTGTTCTGGGACAGCATGACAAGAAAGGGAGAAAGGAGCAAGTCACATATTACTTGAGTAAGAAGTTCACACCTTATGAAGCACGGTACTCTCTGCTGGAACGCACTTGTTGTGCTTTGACCTGGATAGCTCAGAAATTGAGGCATTAATTCTTTGCCTATACTACATACCTCATATCCAGGATGGACCCTTTGAAGTACTATTTCAAAAACCCATGACGACTAGGAAGTTAGCCAAATGGCAGATACTATTAACTGAGTTTGATATCGCCTATATAACTCAACAGGCAGTCAAAAGACAAGCATTGGCAGACCATTTTGTTGAAAATCCAGTGGGAGGAGAATACGAACCCTTAAAAACGTAAGTGTCATTTGTAGGAGAGAACATTACTAAAATATACGACGGTTGGAGGATGTTCTTTGATGGAACTGCAAATTTCAAAGGAGCGGGCATTGGAGCGATTTTGGTATCAGAAACAGGCCAACATTATCTAGTATCTGCTAAACTCAGATTTCCCTGCACCAACAACATTGTAGCATATGAAGCCTGCATACTAGGACTCAATATGGTAATCGACATGAATATTTTGGAGCTGCTAGTAATCAGTGATTTAGATTTCTCGTGCACCAAGTACAAGGAGAGTGGGCCACTAAGAACTCCAAGATATTTCCATATATGCACCATGTACAGGAATTGAGAAAGAGGTTCACGAATTTAGAGTTCCAGCATGTGCCCAGAATTTAAAATAAGTTTGTCGATGCATTGGCCACTTTGTCATCTATGATACAGCATCCGGACAAGAATTTCATTAATCCCATCCCAGTGAGAATTCATAATCAACCGGCATATTGTGCCCACGTTGAAGAGGAAACAAACGGGAAGCCTTGGTTTCACGATATCAAAGAATATTTGGCAAAAGGAGAATATCCGGAGCATGCAAACCATACTCAGAAATGCACACTTCGAAGATTGTCCAATCACTTTTTCCACAGTGGAAGAAACTTGTACAGAAGAACTCCCGATTTGGGATTGCTAAGATGTGTCGACACAAAAGAGGCTTCTAAGCTACTTGAGGAGATATATGTCGGGGTTACCCGCATATGAATGGTTTTGTCTTGGCCAAGAAAATACTTAGGGCCGATTACTTTTGGATGACTATGGAGACAGATTGCGTCCAGTATGTCCGCAAATGCTACCAATGCCAAGTGCATGCCAATATGATAAAAGTGTCGCCAAATAAGCTCAACGCCACAAGCTCACCTTGGCCATTCGCCGCCTGGGGGATGGATGTCATCGGTCCTATCGAGCCCACTGCTTCAAAGGGGCACAGGTTTATTCTAGTAGCCATTGACTACTTCACAAAATGGGTAGTGACTGCATTCTACAAATTTGTAACCAAGAAAGTCGTCACAAACTTTATCAAAGATCGTATTGTTTGCCGATTTGGAGTCCCCAAGTCCATTGTTACTGACAATGCCGCCAACTCAATAGTGATCTGATGAAAGCCATGTGTGAAACTTTCAAAATCAAACATAAGAATTCCACAACCTACAGACCTCATATGAACGGAGTTGTAGAAGCCGCCAACAAAAACATTAAGAAGATACTAAGGAAGGTAGTAGAAAACCACAAGCAATGGCACGAGAAGGTACCTTTTGCTTTGTTGGGATACCGCACTACAATTCACACATCAATCGAAGCAACTTCCTATATGCTGGTTTATGGTACCGAAGTTGTCATCCCAGTCGAGGTAGAGATCCCTTCTTTAAGAGTCATACAAGAAGCCGAACTCAATGATGTAGAATAGATGAGATGCTATGAAAAATTGGCACTCATAGACAAAAAAGAATGAACGCAATATGTCACGGTAAGCTTTATCAGAACAGAATGTCCAGATCTTTCAACAAAAAGGTCAAACCAAGACAGTTTGCACCAGGACAGCTGGTACTGAAGAAGATCTTCCCACATCAAGATGAAGCCGGAGGGAAATTCTCTCCCAAATGGTAGGGTCCTTACATGGTTCACAGGGTGCTAACAGGAGAAGCGCTCATACTTGCAGAAATGGACGGAAAAGTTTAGTCGAAACCAATCAATTCAGACGCAGTCAAGAGATACTATGCTTAGACTATTTACATCTAATATAATTAAATTACGCTTGACCTGTTTCCCGTTTAAGAGGGGATACATAGGCAGCCTTGTGGGTTCGGTCATATCATATTAAAAATTTTATTTCCCCAAAACCAGAAACTGGGGCAGAATTTTGAGGAGGACCCTCAAAATTCCTGAGCAAGTCTAGCCAATGCCATCGCATGCTAAAAATTCAAAGATTAGTTAAGAAACTAGGGCAGAATTTTCTCAAAATTCTGAAGAAGGTTCAACAAGTTTCGTCACTCGCAAATGGGCGAAGAATCATCTACCAAACTGGGGCAGAATTTTAAGGAGGACCCTCAAAATTCTAATATTATATGTTACAGTACTAGTTCATCTAAAACTACTTGATATTTCGCTATGTTTCCTAAAACAATGCTATTTTAATCAAAAATTGCATATTTTCAAAAACTCTATTTTGGTAAGAGCCAGGTGTTACCCAAGGAAGCTCAAACCAGGCCTCCAGTACAGAGGAGCAAAGCTAGTAGACGAAGGCATGAACCAACCTCCCCATACCAAACTTACAATTTTTCTTTAAGCACAGGCACATCTGACGTAACCGTAGCACTCGCAAATATATACACGCAGCAAAATCACTATCAGTCAAGCCACCAGACACTGAATATATCTCCAGCTAAGAAATAGTGTACTCTTATTTGCTGCTCGTTCTTTGCATGGGACTAAGCCTCGTCCCGCATATCTGCATGAGGCTAAACCCTGCCTCCATATCTACATAAGGCTAAGCTTGGCCTTCCATTTGCGTGGGACTAAGACATATCCCGAACCCTGTATGAGGCCAAGCCCGACCTCTATATTTGCATAAGGCTAAGCACTGCCTTCCATTTGTATTGGACTAAGCCCTATCCCGAACCCTGTATGAGGCTAAGCCCTGCCTCCATATTTGCATAAGGTTAAGCATTGCCTTCTATTTACATGGGACTATGCCTTGTCCTGAACCCTACATGAGGTAAGCCCTACCTCCATATTTGTATAAGGCTAAACACTACCTTCCATTTGCATGGGACTAAGCCATGTCCCGAATCCTGCTGAGGCTAAGCCTTGCCTCCATATTTGCATAAGGCTAACCATTGCCTTCCATTTGCATGGGACTAAGCCATGTCCCGAACCCTACATGAGACTAAGCCATGCCTCCATATTTGTATAAGGCTATGCACTGCCTTCCATTTTTATGGGACTAAGTCCCGTCTCGCATATTACATGAGGCTAATCCTTGCCTCCATATTTGCATGAGGCTAAGCCATGCCTCCATATTTGCATAAAGCTAAGCACTATCTTCCATTTGCATGGGACTAAGCCATGTCCTGCATCTTGCGTGAGGCTAGGCCCTGTCTCCATATTTGCATAAGGCTAAGCACTGCCTTCCATTTGCATGGGACTAAGCCCTGTCCCGCATCTTGCATGAGGCTAAGCCCTACCTCCATATTTACATAAGGCTAAGCACAGCCTTCCATTTGCATGGGACTAAGCCCTATCCCAAACCTTGCATGAGGCTAAACCCTACCTCCATATTTGCATAAGGATAAGCACTGCCTTCCATTTGCATGGGGATAAGCCTTGTTCCGAACTTTGCATGAGGCTAAGCCATGCCTCTAATTTTGCATGAGGCTAAGAACTACCATCTCACGGGACTAAGCATTGCCCCTACTTGCATAAATGTTGGTCTATCCCGGTACTATCTATTTGCTCTTCTGTCAGCCTAACCTCTGCCCTCCATTTCACATGACAAAGCCTTGCCTTGCTAACATCATATTATTGCATCTCATGGGCTGAAATATCTCCAATCTGTCAAAAGGCGTCATAGTCTAAAGGCATCATCCTCATAACCAGAAGACACCATGACATGGCCTAAGGATCTCTCAAATTTGCATATCATTATTCAAACGCGTCATGGTTCGGAGGCACTATATTCATGGCCTGAGAACATCATTTCATGGACTGCAAATCTCTTATCTAAATAATTCATGTCCTAGGACATCATGGTCTAAGGACGTCATCCGTAACCGTCCGAAGACAACTTTCATGATCCAAAGGGAATCTGCATCATGTTTAAATTTTCGTAAAAATACATGTTCGTAGCATCTCTTTATCTACAGGTGACCAGTAAGAAACCTCTATCCCAGCAAGAGAGACCTCTCTCCAGTTTCTTCAACTATCTCAAACTTGAACGTTCACCATAACCACTCTTTCATCTCTCTCAAAAATTCGTAATGACCTCATCGGTACATTCCGTCGATGGATCTGGAACTATACACGACCTGATTCCTTTAAAATCAGGGATATGTAGGCAGCCCAAAGACCAGAGTCCAGTCTCTATCTCTCAAGATATCCCATTCGGTCAAAATTGGCAATTATTTCTTTACCCAGAAACTCTTTCATCCTTTCCGGATAAAGAGGGGCAACTATTGATACCCAATTTTTCCTTCATATATATTTAAATATGCATATATACTTTCAAAATATTGTATACGCATTTACAAACATGCACAAGTGTTTAATTTTTAAAGGCCTTAAATTAATTTATTTCTATATTTTTATTTATAAAAATATACAATAATTATCCCTTGTATTATTTTTATGATAATTTAATCATCTAAATTCATAATTCATGCCCATATAATACATAAATATTTTAATTACATTTTTTACAATCACATTTGCATTTTTAGGCTAGAATTGCATATTTTTGCAACAATAGCCTATATATATGCACAATTATATTATCTATACAGAAAATGACTTTTCTTATTTTTACAATAGTAAATAAGCATTTTAAAGCATTTTCATGCACAACTAATAATTTTGTCATTTATAAAATTATTTTACTAAATTAATTGGGTATTTAAAATCTAACCCCTAGAAAATACCCAATTTCAAACCTAGCCTAGCCCAATTACCTATACACGTCCAACCCAAACCCAAACCCAAATACCCGTCTAATTAAACCCGCCCCACCTAGACATCTAATCATGGCCGTTGATCTCAGAAGATCAACGGTCCTAAATCAACCGACCCTTTTAATATATCAAAAAAACCCTAACCCTACCCAGAACATCATTCCATGGCCTGCAAATCTCTTATCTGAACAATTCATGTCCTAGCACATCATGGTCTAAGGACGTCATCCTTAACCGTCCGAAGACAACTTTCATGGTCCAAAGGGAATCTGCATCTTGTTTAAATTTTCGTAAAAATACATGTTCGTAGCATCTCTTTATCTACAGGTGACCAGTAAGAAACCTCTATCCCAGCAAGAGAGACCTCTCTCCAGTTTCTTCAACTATCTCAAACTTGAACGTTCACCATAACCACTCTTTCATCTATCTCAAAAATTCGTAATGACCTCATCGGTATATTCCGTCGATGGATCTGGAACTATACACGACCTGATTCCTTTAAAATCAAGAATATGTAGGCAGCCCAAAGACCAGAGTCCAGTCTCTATCTCTCAAGATATCCTATTCGGTCAAAATTGGCAATTATTTCTTTACCCAGAAACTCTTTCATCCTTCCCGGATAAAGAGTGGCAACTATTGATACCCAATTTTTCCTTCATATATATTTGAATATGCATACATACTTTCAAAATATTGTATACGCATTTACAAACATGCATAAGTATTTTTCTATAATTTTTAAAGGCCTTAAATTAATTTATTTCTATATTTTTATTTATAAAAATATACAATAATTATACCTTGTATTATTTTTATGATAATTTAATCATCTAAATTCATAATTCATGCCCATATAACGCATAAATATTTTAATTACATTTTTTACAATCATATTTGCATTTTTAGGCTAGAATTGCATATTTTTGCAACAATAGCCTATATATATGCACAATTATATTATCTATACAGAAAATGACTTTTCTTATTTTTACAATAGTAAGTAAGCATTTTAAAGCATTTTCATGCACAACTAATAATTTTGTCATTTATAAAATTATTTTACTAAATTAATTGGGTATTTAAAATCTAGCCCCTAGAAAATACCCAATTTCAGACCTAGCCTAGCCCAATTACCTATACACGTCCAACCCAAACCCAAACCCAAATACCCGTCTAATTAAACCCGCCCCACCTAGACATCTAATCATGGCCGTTGATCTTAGAAGATCAACGGTCCTAAATCAACCGACCCTTTTAATATATCCAAAAAACCCTAACCCTACCCATTCTTTCAAATCTCCCTCCCTCATATGCTCTCGTCTCTCACCCCTCTCTAACCCTAGTGCTGTCACCTGTTATACCCTCTGATTCCGACCCAAAATGGAATCAGTCATGAATTCCCTTACATTATCGGTCTCTCTTCACCCTGGTTACTCGTCTACGACCCTATCTAGTCGCTTTCCTAGCATGGCAAAGCAAATTTGGCCAAACTCGAGCCGATGCTGGCTCAAAATCTTCCATATCCTGACTATTTCTGTCTATGTTCATCCCAATACCTATGAATATGAATATATTCGTATTTTTAGTGTTTCAAATCTCCGGTTGTCACGATCCGAATTTCCCACCCTCAGGAGTCGTGATGGCACCTACTGATGAGAGCTAGGCAAGCCAAACCTTAACTACCTTTGTCATTAATCAATTTACTTCTTTTAACAATTATCAATAATATCATGGAAACAGCGGAATAATAGTAAATAAGTGAAAGACTTAAATTAAAGAATCTGAACAAAAATGCGGAAAATCAACATAACCTCTACCCAAGAACTGGTGTCACATACTCACGAACTACTAAGAGTACTAAATGCAACCATTTGAAAGAAAATATAATTGTTCGTCTCGAAATACATGGGATAACAGACTGAAATAAAAGATAGAAGAGACGTCGGGCCTGCGGACACCTGCAAGGCTACCTCGATGTCTCGCTGGACTGAAGGCTAGCTCCCGTGCTACTGCAGCTACTGTCCAACACCTGGATCTATGCAAAAGAGCATAAAGTGTAGTATCAGCACAACCGACCCTATATGTTGGTAAGTGCCTGGCCTAACCCCGACGAGGTAGTAACGAGGATAGGACCAGACTCCAGATAAACCTGTGCAGATATAAATACAAGTACAACGGAGAAGAAGCAGGAAACTAACAATTTAAGCTGGGGAAGGGAGCATGCTTCAGGGGCAACAGATAGAAATAAAATATCAGGAATAATAGAGCGTACATCTACAGTTTAGCTTCTAGCACAAAATAAAGAGATAAGGCAACTTTCATATTCAACTCTTGTTGCAGGCGTGCAACCCAATCCCATTTCTCAATATCTCGTGGTAGGCGTACCACCCACTTCTATTTGAATATCACTCGTGGTAGGCGTACCACCCGTTTCCATTTTGATATCACTCGTGGTAGGCGTACCACCCGCTCCCATTTCAATATCACTTGTGGTAGGCGTACCACCCGCTCCCATTTTGATATCACTCGTGGTAGGCATATCACCTGCTCCAATTTCAATATCACTTGTGGTAGGCGTACCACCCGCTCCTATTTCAATATCACTTGTGGTAGGCGTACCACCCGCTCCCTTTTCAATATCACTTGTGGTAGGCGTACCACCTGCTCCCTTTTCAATATCACTTGGGGTAGGTGTACCACCCGCTTCCTTTACTTCCAACACAATACACAATACAATCCCGACAAGGGAACGATCAAAATAATAACTTCCCGGAAAGGGAACAATCAAATTAATAATCTTCCCAACAAGGGAAACAATAACAACAAGTCAAACATCCCGACAAGGTAGAGTCAGCTAAAACCAGTCCTATTCAACTTCTACTTGGCATAACGAATACCAACATTCAGTCACAGCTTTCATAGGATCAATCAAGGATACACAATTATCAATTTAATACTTACGGTCATGCTCGACAACAACGCATGGATACTCGTCATCATGCCCATATGTCGTACTCAATACAAACAAGTAGCAATTATGACTCAACTCATAATCCCTCGAGCTAAGGTTAGACCGAACACTTACCTCAAACTTCCACGGCCAAATCAATCCACAATCACTGCTTTCCCTCTCGAATCCGGCTCCAAACAAATCAAATCTATGCATAATTAACTCAATACCATCAATAAGAGCTAAACAAACCAATTCCTATATTCAATTACAACTTTCCAATCATTTTTCCCAAAATCCCAAAATTGACCCTGGGCCCGCTTGACCAAAACACGAGGTTCGGACCAAAATCAAATCCCTCATTCACCCACGAGCCCGAATATATAATTTGTTTTCAAATTCAACCCCAAAATGAGGTCTAAATCAAGAAATATCAAAAAGCCCTAACCCTACCCATTTCTCTAATTTCTACCCTTAATTGTATGTTTTAGGCTTAGGAATTCATTAGATGTTGATGAAAATGAAGGAAATGAGTTAATGATTACTAACCCACGAAGTTTTGGTGAAAGAAAGCTTCAATGGACACCTAAGGACCTTGGAGAAAAAGGAGCTCGTGAAAACTTGTGAAAAATCATGTCACTGTTCTGTTTTGGAATTAAAAATATAACTGGGCAAAATTTCCCTTCGCGTTCGCGACAGGCAGGTCGTGTTCGCGAAGGGTAGGACATAACAGACCATCGCATTCGCGGAAGGAGGCACGCGAACGCGAAGAGTAAAATGGTGAGGGCCCAGGAATTGGTCTATGCGAACGCGTGGGACTTCACGCGAACGCGATGAAGAAGTTCTGTGAAGCTACTTGATCGCGAGGGTACGAACACGAACGCGAAGAGGAAAGAAGGCTAAGTCCCCCAGGGTCAAATTACCCTATGCGAACGCGAGGGCATGGATGCGAACGCAATGAAGGAAAAACTTAAAGCTTCGCGAATGCGAAAGGGGCGTCGCGAATGTGAAGAACAAATGGGACCTGCAACAGGTGAAGCAATTTTGCTATTTTTTTCTAAGTTCGAAACCACTCTGAAGCACTTCCGAGCCCTCGAAGCTCCTAACCAAACACATGCACTAACTCAACAACATTCTACGAATTTAACTGTGTGATCAGATCGCCAAAATAACATCATATACATCGAATTAAGCCTCAAAATCCATAATTTTTTCCAAATTTCATAAAACATCAAATTTTCCATTTTAAGTCTGAAACACGTCAAACGACGGCCGTTTTCAACCAAACTTTACAAAAAGTGCTTAAACCATATATAAGACCTGTACCGAGCACCGGAACCAAAATACGGGCTAGATACCATCACTTTCCAATCAGATTTCATTTCTAATTTCCTTAAATATTTGCAGAAAACAATTTTACTCAAAATTCATTTCTCAGGCTTGGCACCTCGGAATTCGATTCTGGGCATACGCCCAAGTTCCATATTTTCCTACGGATCCTCTGAGTCTGTCAAATCACGGGTCTAGGTCCGTTTACCCATAATGTTGACGGAAGTCAAATTTATTCATTTTAATATCAAAAATTAGAATTTTTCACACAAATTTCACATTTAAGCTTTCCGGCTACGCGCCCGGACTGCACACGCAAATCGAGGCAACCATATATGAGCTTTTCAAGTCCTCGGAAGCACAGAATAGGTAAGAAAAATAGGTGATGAGCCTTTGGGTCGTCACATTCTCCACTTTTAAAACAATTGTTCGTCCTCGAACGGACAAAAGAAGGAAGTACCTGAGTCGGGGAATAGATGAGGGTAACGGCTCCGCATATCGGACTTAGACTCCTAGGTCGATGCCTCAGGAGGCTCCTCGTCATAAGACAAGTCCTTGTCCAACTGGACAGTGCTGAAATCTAATACGTAGGCTGGATCGCTGTGATACCTCTGAAGCATGGACACATGGAAAACTAGATACACGGCTGACAAGCTAGGCGGCAATGCAAGTCTATAAGCCACCTCGCCCACTCGATCAAGAATCTTAAACGTACCAATGAATCTAGGGCTAAGCTTTCCCTTCTTCCCAAATCTCATCACGCTCTTCATTGGAAATACTCGGAGCAATACTCGCTCACCAACCATGAAAGCCACATCTCGAACCTTGCGATCTGCATAGCTCTTTTGCTTGGACTGAGCTGAACAAAGCCTATCCTGAATGATATTGACCTTGTGCAAGGCCTCCTGAACCAAATCCGCACCCAACAACTGACCCTCCCCCGGCTCAAACCATCCAACCAGAGACCGACACCGCCTACCATATAAAGCCTCATAAGGATCCATCTGGATGCTCGACTGGTAGCTGTTGTTGTAGGCAAACTCTGCTAAAGGCAAGAAGTAATCCCACGAACACCCAAAGTCAATAACACAAGCTCGAAGCATATCCTGTAGAATCTGAATAGTCCACTCGGACTGACCGTCCGTCTGGGGATAAAATGTTGTGCTCAACTCAACCCGTGTGCCCAACTCTTGCTGGACTGCTCTCCAGAAGCACGAGGTAAACTGAAAGGTGTTAATCGGGCGGGTTGGGACGCGCTGGACAAAAAAAACGTCAGCCTGTACGGGTTCAGGGCGGGTTGTTATCGGGCTGGGGTTAACAGGTTGGTGGCGGGCTGGGATTTTTCAGGTTCTATAGGGCCCGTACGGGTTCGGGCTTAATGGGCTCGGGCGGGTCGAGCTATATATAATTATTTTTTTTAAAAATTAAGTTATGTGAATGTTGGCAACGATAAGATTTTAATTAAAAAAATAAAAAAATATATATATTATGGGTTAACGGGCTGAATCGGAATGTAGTCCGTTAAGAACCCGTTAAGGGCTTGACGGGTTGTAGCGGGTTCGGCCACCCGTTTAAAAAAAAATTAACGTTTGTAGCCCGCCCCCCGCCCAATGCGTCCCAACCCGTATTTTTTGCTACAGTAACGGGCTGGACCGAGCTTACCCGGGTTGAACCGGGCCATTAGCGGGTCAGCCCGACCCGATTAACACCTCTAGGTAAACTGCATAGCCCGATCCAAAATGATAGACACGGGCATACCATGAAGGCGAACAATCTCCCGAATATATATCTCAGCAAACCTCTCAGAAGAATAGGAGACTGCCACAGGAATGAAATGCGCTGACTTGGTCAACCTATCAACAATGACCCATATCGCATCGAACTTCTTTCAGGTCAGCGGAAGTCCAGTAACAAAATCCATAGTGATTCGCTCCCACTTCCATTCGGGAAGCTCAATCCTCTGAAATAAACCACCAGGGCTCTGATGCTCGTACTTAACACGCTGACAATTCAAACAAAGAGCCACATATGATACGATATCCTTCTTCATTCTCTGCCACCAGTAATGCTGCCGCAAATCCTAATACATCTTTGCGGCACCCAGATGAATAGAGTACCGGGAACTATGGGCCTCCTCTAAAATCAACTCTCGAAGTCCATCCACATTGGGCACACAAACTCTCCCCTGCAACCTCAAGACTTCATCAGAATCCAATGTAACCTGCTTGGCACCTCTTCGCTGCACCATGTCTCTAAGGACACACAAATGGGGATCATCAAACTGCCGATCACGGATATGCTCCAATAATGAAGAATGAGAGACTGTGCAAGCTAACACTCGACTAGGCTCAGAAACATCCATCCTCACAAATCGATTGCCCAAAGCCTGAACATCCAAAGCAAGCGGCCTCTAACTGATCGGAATATAAGCAAGACTGCCCATGCTGGCTGACTTCCTACTCAAAGCATCGGCCACCACATTGGCCTTCCCGGGTGATATAAAATGGTGATATCATAATCCTTCAACAGCTCCAACCACCTCCTATGCCGTAAATTCAACTCCTTTTACTTGAACACGTACTGAAGACTCTTGTGATCAGTGAATACCTCACATGCCACACCATACAAATAGTGCCTCCAAATATTCAATGCGTGAACAATGGCTGCAACCTCTAAATCATGCACCGGATAGTTCTTCTCATGAATATTCAACTTCCTCGAAGCATAGGCAATGACCTTGCCCTCCTGCATCAACACCGCACCAAGCCCAATACGGGAAGCATCATAATAAACGGTATAAGGCCCTGAACCTGTGGGCAAAACCAACACTGGTGTCGTGGTCAGAGCTGTCTTGAGCTTATGAAAGTTCGCCTCACACTCATCAGACCACCTGAACTGGGCACCCTTCTGGGTCAACCTAGTCATCGGGGCTACGATAGATGAGACCCCCTCAACAAACCGACGATAGTAGCCTGCTAATCCCAAGAAACTCCAAATCTCTGTAGCTGATGCTGGTCTAGGCCAGTTCTTGACTGCCTCAATATTCTTCGGATCAACCTGAATACCCTCTGCTGATACGACATAACCCAGAAATGCAACAGAACTCAACCAAAACTTACACTTCGAAAATTTTGCATATAGTTGACTATCCTTCAGAGTCTGCAGAACCACTCTGAGATGCAGCTCGTGCTCCTCCTGGCTGTGGGAGTATATCAAAATATCATCAATAAAGAATATCACGAACAAGTCCAAGTAAGGCCTGAACACATCAACTCCATAAATGTTGTTGGGGCATTGGTCAACCCAAATGACATGACCAAGAACTCATAATGCCCGTACCGAGTGAAAAAAGTTGTCTTAGGGACATCAGATGCCCTAATCCTCAATTGATGGTAGCCAGATCTCAAGTCAAACTTGGAAAATACCTTGGCACCCTGAAGCTGATCGAACAAATCATCAATCCTTGGCAATGGATACTTATTCTTGATTGTTACCTTATTCAATTGCCGGTAATCAATACACATTCTCATTGACCCATCCTTCTTCTTGACAAATAACACCATCGCACCCCAAGGAGAAACAATGGGTGTAATGAAACCCTTCTTAAGCAAATCATGCAACTGGTCCTTTAACTCTTTCAACTCTGATGGGGCCATATGATATGGCGGGATAGAAGTGGGCTGAGTGCCCGGAGCCAACTCAATAAAGAATTCAATATCCCTGTCGGGTGGCATCCCCGGCAGGTCTGAAGGGAAAACCTCAGGAAACTCGCGAACCACGAGCACAAAATCAATAGGGGGAACCTCGACACTGGAATCATGAACATAAGCCAAATAGGCCAAACACCCCTTCTCGACCATACGCCGAGCCTTCACGTACGAGATAACACTGCCAATAGAATGACCAGGAGTCCCTCTCCACTCTAAACGGGGCCAATCCGGTAAGGCTAAGGTCACGGTCTTGGCATGGCAGTCCAAGATAGCATGATATGGGGATAACCAGTCCATCCCCAATATAACATCAAAGTCGACCATGTCTAAAAGTAACAAATCAACACGGGTCTCAATACCCCAATCACCATAACACAAGATCGATGGACTTAATCAACCACAATAGAATCACCCACCGGTGTAGACACATAAACAGGAATACTCAGTGGATCACTAGGCATGACCAAGTACGGTGCAAAATAGGATGACACATACGAATACGTAGACCCTGGATCAAATAACACTGAAGCATCTTTATCACAAACCAGAATAGTACTTGTAATGACTACATCTAAAGACTCAGCCTCTGGCCTACCCTGAACTGCCTCTCTGAGACGGCCTGCTAGTGGTTGGCCTCCACCTCTGGCGGCCTGAGCTCCACCTCTAGGACCTCTACCTCCACCTCTAGCACCTCTACCCCCGCCGCTAACCGACTGGAAAGGCTGTAGAACATCTGGTGCCTGTACCATAACACAAGAACTCAGCTATGGGGAACTGCTCAAAGCTCGAGGGCAATACCTAGGAATGTGCCTTGTGTCTCCACAAGTAAAACAAGCCCTCGACGGATGGCCCTAGAAACTTTGAAGTGGCGGTGCACTGATAGGTGTTGATGGTGCACTGTAAAGCTACTGATCAGAATAATGCGGCTGAGAACCACGACCACCTGAAGTACCATGGGAGACCTAGAGAGCTGACTGAAAGGGCCTAGGAGGATGACCCCTGCCATATGAATCTCTACCTCCAGATGAGGTACCACTGAATCTGCCGGAATAACGGGGCCTCTTGTCTCCCCCATGACCACCCCCTCGCGATAGTAGCATCCCAATCCTCCGGGCCACATTGGTCGCCTTCTGAAAAGTGATATCACTCCCCGCCTCTCTAGCCATCTGAAGACGAATCGGCTGAATCAGACCATGAATAAACCTTCTCACTCTCTCTCTCTCTCTCTCTCTCTCTCTCTCTCTCTCTCTCTCTCTCGGTGGGAAGTATGACAAGAGCATGGCGTGCTAGATCGATAAACCTGGTCTCATACTGAGTGACTGTCATGGAACCCTACTGAAGGCGCTCAAACTGCCTCTGAAAGGCCTCCCACTGAGTAACGGGGAGAAACTTCTCCAGAAACAACACTGAAAACTGCTCCCATGTCAAAGATAGAGACCCGACTGGCTTGGCTGAGCAACAATCCCTCCACCAAGTCTTGGCGTATCCAAATAGGCAAAATGCAGCAAAATCGACTCCATTAGTCTCAACAATGCCCATGTTCTGAAGAACCTCATGGCAGTTATATAAGAAATCCTGGGGATCCTCAGAAGAAGCACCGCTGGACGTGGTAGTGAAGAGCTTGGTGAACTTATCCATCCTCAATAAAGCATCAACGGACATAGCCGCTCCATCGCCGGTCTGAGTCACCACACCCGGCTGAACTGCCACAGCCGGCTGAACCACTGGAACCTGAACCTGGGGAGCTACCTGTTGCGGAGTGTGTGTAGCAGGAGTCTAGGCCCCTCCTCCAGCCTAAGAGATGGCTGGTGCTACAGGAAGCAAACCTGCTCGAGTGACACTCTCCATAAGATCCACCAATCGAACCAGAGCATCCTGAAGAACTGGGTAGCAATAAACCCTTCTGGGACTTGAGTTGGGCCCACCGAAACTGCTGGGGCTGGAACCTCCTCCTCGAAATCAACCTGAGGCTCCGCCACTGGTGCCGCTGCTCGGGGTTGAGCTCTGCCCCTACCTCGACCTCTAGCACGGCCTCGGCCTCGCCCTCTGCCCCTAGTGGGAGCTGCTACTGGGGGCTCGGGCTGCTGAGCAGTAGATGAGGAAGCACATGTTCTCGCCACTTGTGAAAGAACAAAGTAAAAATTCAATCAGTATTTGAGGAACAACGTTGCATGACAAGAAAGAACAAATGTGAAATTTTCCTAACTCTGTAGCCTCTGGGATAAATACAAATGTTTCTGTACCGATAGCTCAGACTCTATTGAGCTTGTCCGTGAGATATGAGACCTATGTAACCTAGAGCTCTGATACCAACTTATCACGACCCGAATTTCCCACCCTCGGGAGTCGTCATGGAGCCTACATATGAGAGCTAGGCAAGCCAACCCTTAACTACCTTTGTAATTAACCAATTTACTTCTTTTAACAATTATCAGTAATATCATCGAAATAGCAAAATAATAGTAAATAAGCGGAAGTCTTAAATTAAAGAATCAGGAAAAAAATGAGAAAAATCAACATAACCTATACCCAAGAACTGGTGCCACATACTCACAAACTACTAAGAGTACTAAATACAACCGTTTCAAAGAAAATAAAAATGTTCGTCTCGAAATACATGAATAACAGACTGAAATAAAAGATAGAAGAGGTGTCGGGCCTGCGGACGCCTGCAAGGCTACCTCGGTGTCTCGCTGGACTTAAGGCTAACTCCCGCGCTACTGCAATTGCTGTCCAACACCTGGATCTGTGCAAAAGAGCACAGAGTGTAGTATCAGCACAACCGACCCCATATGCTGGTAAGTATCTGGCCTAACCCCGTCGAGGTAGTGACGAGGCTAGGACCAGACTCCAGATAAACCTATGCAGATATATAAAAAGAGTGCAAAATGCAGAGCAAGTATCGTCTCACTATCTAGCCTTTTCTTTCAGTCAGTTAGACTCTCAATAGCACAAGTACCACAAGTAGCAAAGAAGGAGAAGAGTTTGAGTGTGCGTGTGTATTATGAACTTATGTTCGTGTCTGTAGAATGAGAATGCACACACACATATATATATATATAGGAGTCGAACAGTATAGGTAAGTAAGGCAAGGCATATTTTCATTGCAAAAATAAGGCAAGAAAATAATCAAACAATCAATCAAGTAAAGTCAGCCATGAACAAATTAGCAGTAAAATCAGGCCAATACTACTTGATTTAAAGAAAATTGTATATGGAATGAATTAGTAATTAAGATTTAGGTTAAATAAGGCAAGAACTAACTCCGAAATCAATTAGGAGTAGGGTTCTAATAATCAAAGCATAAAATCAGGCCAGTAGCGCCAATTAGTAATTGCACACAAGGTAGAACAGGTAAAATCTAATAAGGAAACAACTGCAGTACAGGAAAGCGCAATTTCAAGCCCTAATTTAGGTAAGTGAAATTAATTAACAATTAATCAATAAAGTTTAAGGCAAACGGGCAGAAATAGTAAAATAAACGGTTAAATAGTCAGAACTATAAGAGATTAGGTAGAAATACAGAACATATAGTAAATAAAATAAATAGATCCTCAGAGACGAAAACGTTTAAAGGTTAAATATTTTGTAGAAAAATCTGTTGAAATCAAGATCCTAATTCTAGGGCAAACCAAAATCAGCCAGGAGTAATAATAATAGGGAAGGATCAGAAATATCGAGGTAGAAGTACTAAAAATTCAAAGAAGAAATACCAAAATAAACATGAAATTTTTTCAGATCTAAGAAGATCTAAACAGATTCAACCAAAAAATTAGATTCATAAAATAAACAGAGGTTGAACCAAATCTGGTTTGAATCGGTGTGACGACCCAAAGGGTCATCACCTATTTTTCTTACTTATTTTGTGCTTTTGAGGCCTTGAAAACCTCATTTATTGTTACCTCGATTTGCATGAACAGTTCGGGCGCGTAGTTGGAAAGCTTAAATGTGAAATTTGTGTGAAAAATGCTAAGTTTTGATATTAAAATGAATAAATTTGAATTCGATCAATATTTTGGGTAAACGGACCCGGACCCGTAATTTGACGGTCCCGGAGGGTCCCTAGGAAAATATGAGACTTGGGCGTATGCCCTGAATCAAAATTTGAGGTCCCAAGCCTGAGAAATGAATTTTTGAGTAAAATTGTTTTATGAAAATATTTTAGGAAATTGGAAATGAAATCTGATTAGAAAGTGATGGTATCGAGGCCCGTATTTTCATTCTGACGCCCGGTACAGGTCTTATATATGGTTTAAGTACTTTCTGTAAACTTTGGTTTAAAACGGACGTCGTTTGACGTGTTTCAGACTTAAAATGGAAAATTTGATGGTTTATGAAATTTGGAAAAAATTATGGATTTTGAGTCTTAATTCGATGTATATGATGTTATTTTAGCGATTTGATCGCACGATTAAGTTCGTAGGATGTTGTTGAGTTAGTGCATGTGTTTGATTAGGAGCCCCGAGAGCTTGGAAGTGTTTCGGAGTGGTTTCGAACTTAGAAAAAAATAGCAGAATTGCTTCAACTGTTGTAGGTCCCATTTGTTCTTCGCGTTCGCGATGCTTCTTCTGCGTTCGCAAAGCTTTAAGTTTTTCCTTCATCGCGTTCGCATCCATGCCCTCGCATTCACATAGGGTAATATGACCCTGGAGGACTTAGCCTTCTTTCCTCTTCGCGTTCGCGTTCGTACCCTCGCGATCGCATAGCTTCATAGAACTTCATCGCGTTCGCGTGAAGTCCCACACGTTCGCATAGACCAATTTCTGGGCCCTCACCATTTTACTCTCCGCGTTGGCGTGCCTCCTTCCGCGAACGCGATGGTCTGTTAAGTCCTACCCTTCGCGAACACGACCTTCCTGTCGCGAACGTGAAGGGCAATTTCACCCAGTTATATTTTTAATTCCAAAATAGAACAATGACGAGATTTTTTACAAGTTTTCATGAGCTCCTTCTTCTCCAAGGTCCTTAGGCGTCCATTGAAGCTTTCTTTCACCAAAACTTCGTGGGTTAGTAATCTTTAAGTCGTTTCCTTCATTTTTCATCAACATCTAATGAATTCCTAAGCCTAAAACATGCAATTAAGGTTAGAATTAGAGAAATGGGTAGGGTTAGGGTTTTTTGATTTATCTTGACTTAGACCTCATTTCGGGGTCGAATTTGAAAACAAATTATATATTCGGACTCGTGGGGTGAATGGGGGATTTGATTTTGATCCGAACCTTGGGTTTTGACCAAGCGGGACCGGGGTCAATTTTTGGGATTTTCGGAATAATGATTGGAAAGTTGTAATTGAACATAGGAATTGGTTTGTTTAGCTCTTATTGATGGTATTGAGTTAATTATGCATATATTTGATTGGGTTGGAGCCGGATTCGAGAGGGAAAGTGGTGATTGTGGATTGATTTGGCCGTGGAAGTTTGAGGTAAGTGTTCGGTCTAACTTTAGCTTGAGGGATTAGGAGTTGAGTCATAATTGCTACTTGTTTTGTGTTGAGTACGACGTATGGGCATGGTGACGAGTATCCCTGTGTTGGTGTCGAGCATGACCGTGAGGATTAAATTGATAATTGTGTATCCTTGATTGATCCTATGAGAGCTGTGACTGAATGTTGGTATTAGTTGTGCCAAGTAGAAGTTGAATAGGACTGGTTATAGTTGACTCTCCCTTGTCGAGATGTTTGACTTGTTGTTATTGTTTCCCTTGCCGGGAAGATTATTAATTTGATTGTTCCCTTGCTGGGAAGTTATTATTTTGATTGTTCCCTTGCCAGGATTGTATTGTGTATTATATTGGAAGTAAAGGGAGCGAGTGGTACACCTACCACAAGTGATATTGAAAAGGGAGCGGGTGGTACTCCTACCACAAGTGATATTGAAAAGGGAGCGGGTTTTACTCCTACAACAAGTGATATTGAAATGGGAGCGTGTGGTACGCCTACTATAATTGATATTGAAATGGGAGCGGGCGGTATGCCTACCACGAGTGATATCAAAATGGGAGCGGGTGATACGCCTACAATGAGTGATAGTGAAAGGGAAGCGGGTGGTACGCCTACCACGAGTGATATCAAAATGGGAGTGGGAGGTACGCCTACCACGAGTGATATTGAAATGGGAGCGGGTGGTGCGCCTACCACTAGATATTGAGAAATGGGATCGAGTTGCACGCCTGCAAAAAGATGAGTTTAATATGAAAGTTGCCTTATCTCTTTATTTTGTGCTAGAACCTAAACTGTAGGTGTACGCTCTATTATTCCTGATATTTTATTTCTATTTGTTTCCCGTGAAGCATGATCCCTTCCCCAGCTTAAATTGTTATTTTCTTGCTGCTTCTCCGATTTCAAACCCAAACTCTATGTGTTTCATTCCTGCATTAGTTCATTTTGAACTTGACCCATCATCTTATTCACTTCTTTGTTTAAGCATGCCTAGATTCTGCCATGTTTAATGTACAACTAGTATGTCTATACTTTACATGTTCATATGATGCTTGACTAGTCTGTTTGTTGATTTATGATTACTCCTTTAGCTATGTGATCATGTTATGCATATGGTTGATCTTACTTGTGCGTCTGATTCTGTAATCTATATCTTTGCTCCATGTCTTGATTGCCTACTATCTTGGTTAATTTGTTAATGATATAAAGTTCCTAAGTGTTCTATGCATATTGTTGTCTACATGCCTCCCTGCACCCTATCCATGTACCCCAATGAGGTTCTTATATGTTCCCAATCCCTTTCACCCATGTGTGCAAACATGTCTGCTATGTAAATCTGAACCTTCTATGACTGATTGACTGTCTACTGAATTTGCTCTCTTCTGAACTGTTTTCAATTGATGTCAGTACTCTTCTAAAAACTGGCTTTCATTCCTAGTATTTTCTCAAAAGTGGTCTATTCTAGAAAAACTTTTTCACTCCTAAACTATTTTCTCTAAGTCTTTCAAACTATGTCAAGCACTCCCACTTACTTTTAGGTTATTAGGTTCTGCCCCTCTAGTATGTGTACTTCTTAGGGATCCTTGAGATCTCTCTGAACTCTGGCATATCAGGGATGGCCCTTCCACACTGCACATAACCAGTCCCTTCTTCAGAAAAGTCTAGGTGTGAGCACTATCCAAGATCCTTGAGGTCCTTAGGGAACTCTGACACACCTAGACACTTGTTGCCTATGAGTTTTCTGAGCATTTGAGACTACATCGAAGGCCTGGTGCTCCCAGGTTTATTTGGGGCCTACTTCAGGCTCCCTATAGTATTACTTTACATTTTATTTATGTAATTTATCAATTCTGGTCTATAATAATTATTTGTAAATAGATATTGAGGTAACTAATAAAAAGAAGGTATTTGTATGATATTGTGGGTAAAACTGGGTAGGAAAACATGCTATAGGCTTTATATCCTGCAAATCTGCATTAGAATCCATGTTCTAGGATTGATCTGTTCATTTAAACCATGTTGAACTTGTGCATTAGATATCCTATTTTAGGGCTTTCACGTTTGCTACTTCAGCATGTTGCATGCTCAATTCTGGGTTCTTCGCAAGTACTGTCACATAGATTTCCTGCTATTAAATAATCTTAATAAAACAGTCATTCATGTATGCATTAGATACCATGTTCTTTGGAACTATGTTTGCATCTGTTTGAACCGCGTCTATTTTGATTAAATCAATAGTTGTCCATGAAAAGGTTTAAAACAAACATTGGTGCAATTCACCTGTTAAAAATAGTGTCACCTAGAACAGCATGTTTATAGGATGAACAATTCCTTAGACTATTCAAACAGTTCCTATAATTGTGATTACGTATAGTCCTCATGCATAGGCAAGCCTTAGGTGATTAATGTCCTTATATAAAACTAGAAACTGCATTTCAATTGTGTATAAACTACTTAAGTCTTACAGGCTTAAAATCGGTAGGCAAACTGATGTGGACCCTGCCATTGAGTTTTGAAATATTGTTGCAAGATCTCTGTATTAATGTTTACCTAGATACCGTGTCCTAGGATTCTTTCTAAAAATTACCTGAATCTGTGTTTTAGACATGCTGTTTATTTGCCTATATACATGCGCAGGTAAAAATGAACCTTTTAACTGATTTTTCCCTATGTGCTTGTCCTACATGTTATTTGTGTGTCGCCTATATTTTTTCCTTTTAAATACCTTAGGTTTGTCTAGAACTGTCCAGATTTAGAGGTCCCAAGCTCCTCCAGGACCACAAGGAAATGACGAGTAGCATCACGCTTAAAGGTCGTTAATCAAACTCGCTTATATAACCATTAAGGGGAAGGTAATGGGTACTAAAAGGATATGATGATTTGTGGCTAATGCAATGTGTAGCCCCTCTCACTGAGGAGTGATCACCGAGCATTGCATGAATATGATCCTATAGGATAAACAACTTAGGACCCCCTTCATCCCATTTACATATGTTTGCTTAGACTGTCTATTTGATACTTGACTGATTCATAAAGTAATATGGCCGGGACCCATTGTTGTGGACCTAGAGGGGTGCCTAACACCACTCCTTAAGGTTATTTCGAGCCCTTACCCTAATCTCTGGTAATGCAAACTAGTTACATGAGTTAATCGCTCTAGGTTCCCTAATTCACCTTAATTCTTTAAGTGGCGACTCTTCAAATACCCAATTCCCAAAAGGAAATGAGTTGTTCCCCCATGAATGTCAAAACCCGGACTCCGCGAGAAAAAAAAGAGGCGTGACACTGGCCCGGCATGCGAGCTTTATTAGTCCCCATCGGAAGATTTGGGGACTGTATAGGGGAGTAGGTGATCGATGGTGAACCGACGGGATTCGGTCTTGTTCACGAAATAACAAAGGAGGATCACGATCCTCCATAACGACAGAGGGATCTGACCGAGGCATACTTTGTACCTCTTACGAAAGTCCATGATAAGCAGGTCCACCGGGCCCAATGTGAAGGGATAAGTGTAAACACTTATATAGCCCTATACATCAGTAGTAATGTCATCCTCAGGCCCGGGGACTATTACGTCTGTACCTACTAAGTTGCAATCTTCTTTGACCATAGAAAGGACGTCTTTGAGAATGGAGCATATATACCATGATGCCACTTCACCCAAACCCTGCACCAACGAGGGCTTTAAGCCTTAAAATCATCGGCAATCGAACAACCTCCGGAGATGAACATTTTCAAGGGAGGCTCAGGAGCCGGTTAATCTCTAAGCCCACCAAGAGCGGACGTCTTGAGGAAGACTATATCGGGAGTGACTTCCTTGATTTCAGGGGTCGGTTGGGAAGAAGAAGAAGAAGCGACTTTTTGGGCAACAGATTTGGATGTTGTCGCCATTGTTATCTGGAAAAGCTTGAAAGATCTAAGATAATGTTTCGAAAGAAGAAGAGTCAAGTGTGCTGATTTGGGTAAAGGCTAGGTAAAAACTTGGAAATTACTGAGAAATATTGAAGAACGGAGGTAAAGATACGAAAATATGAAGAAGGTTAGTAACAGCTTTTAGAATTGAATGTAGAATCTTGGTCAAACAGTGAAAATGAACGAAAAATGGGTGGAATTTTATAGAGATTCAACGACGTTTCGCATTCAAAGATGACCTAACGATGGCTGACGCATGTTCAAAGTTAGAACGACGCGAATGCAAGATGTTTCGGCTTCTTTGTCATTTTTGTACCGCGCATTAAAGAAGGAATTGAAAAGCATTTGTCGTTTCTCATCTCTTCGCTAAACCTCCCCTCAAAGAAACGAGGGGACTATCTGTATATGGGTAAAATCAAGCCCGTTGAACATCTCGATTTCCCGATAAGACAAATGGAGTGGGAACATGATCGTAAGGAATTGAAATCTGGGCGGGGAGCCTTTCGTATCCGAGTTCGAGCAGGACACCTGTTCTGGGGGGCATCGGAACCACATCCTCCGAGATCGATTCGAGCCTCGAGACTTCGGAGAACCCTATCAAACTGATGCACACGACTAACGAAGGGTCGTAATATCCATGTCCAACCGGATATCACGGCATAAATCTTGGCACGTATCAGCAATGAATCGGTGATTAACATAAAGGAAGATTTTTATCCTTTTTTGAAATTGTACTTAGGGTAAAACTCCCCTACTATATAAAGGGGAAAGTAATTATTTATTGGGAACATTGTAACACGCATATCAAGGTAATATACTATTATTTTTCTCTGTTCTTACTTTTGTTCATCGGTTCTCCGTTATTGTGAGCCCGGGATCGAATGCAGGCATCTCATTAAGCCATTACTGAGTCCTTGACCACTCTTACTATTGGTTTGGCAATTTATTATATCTTTTATATGCTTAATCTAACGTCATTAATTATTTGTATTGAATTAATCCATATATCCTTAAAACCACATATAAATTCACTTGTTATCTATTTTTTTAGAGTAAACAATTGTATGAAAGTTGTAAATAAATTATATAATTAGTTATGTATGTTATTGTAGATGCAATAAAGTTGTATCAAATTTGTAACAAAAGAGCCTTAATCAAATAATTAGGTCCATGCATTATCTTTTTTCTTTTGTTCTTTACTGCTAATTTGACAAGACAAATACATTTCTTAATACTGGATATCGAAAACCTAAAAGTTCAAATCACCACAAATTGTCTGGTCTATTTCTCCGTGTGACAATGTAAAGAGCATGAGATGAGAAAAAATATAAATAAATAAAATATAAGAGAAGAAGAATGGGGGCAATTGCATCTATACCCGTTTTTTGTGCCACATTTTAACCTATGCCCGCTTTGCAAAAAAAATTGCAAGCGTACCCGCTTTTCAAAAAAAATTGCAAGCGTACCCGCTTTTCAAAAAAAATCAGCACACGGGGCTGAAGTAGCAAAGGCAATCACACAAAACTTCAGCATTTTAGTAGCCGGGCCTGAAGTTCAGCTCTAAAGCTGAAATTTTTGTTTTGTAACTCGCGAACTTCAGCTTTAGAGCTGAAGTTTTATTTTATAAGCTTTTGTTTAGTAACTGGGAAACTTCAGCTCTAGAGCTGAAGTTTTTGTCTTTGTAACCGGAAAACTTCAGCTCTAGAGCTGAAGTTTGCCAGTTATAAAATAAAAACTTCAGCTCTAGAGCTGAAGTT
>MU679607.1:23260-44060 GCA_026770625.1 Nicotiana glauca | reverse complement strand
CCCCCACCGTGCATCCTCGCCTCATAATGTTTGCCCAAATTATATATTTTCAAAAAATATTTTCTACTCATTATCCAAACATTAGAAGAAAAAAAAAGAAAAAAGTTTTCCACTCACCGACCAATTAACATGGAAAATAAGTAATTAAACAGCTCATTTTCCAGGAAAACATATGTTATCATACCAATCACACTCTTTGTCACTGCTAGAATTTGAACCTTAAGCTCCTATAGTTTTCACACTTAATGAGTCTGAGGCTTAGGTGCAACTAATATAATGTTAATATATAGTAACAAACATCACACCATAGTGGCAATAGCATTTAGTCAGTTAATACAGATGAGATTCCCCAGTCTTTGTGAACAGGTTTGGCTGATATACAAAATTGTGTGATTCATGTTCACCCAAGCAGAGCAGCAACAACAGATGCAACAGTAAAAGAAAGAAACATAGGCCACTGAAATTGCTGCTGCTGTCATTGACATAAGAAAGGAATAGGCAATAGAAAGTAACATGACAGGATCAAGAAAAAGGAGCAAGAAAGTGATAGTTGGACCCAAATTACTCAACCAAGTACAAACTAGGCAAATTTTCAGGTCCTACAGAGGAAACAAGTCATCTGCTCTTCAACACATACAGCTAAGACATGAATGCGATATGACCACTGATTTCAATAGCATAGCCACCGGTTATTATAGAAAATGATGGAAATAAGACTAATAAAGGGTCTTTACTTAGCTGTTGTTATCTATGCTTTATCAAATGTTACATATTAGTAATCTATGTTGCCTGGACTCACTCTCCAAAAGTGCTGCCGCACCCGTGTTGGATCCTCCAAGAATATAACTTACTTTTGGCAGATCCAAGACGCAACCGGTGACATTTTTTAACAGTCCGAGCAACATATTTAGCAACTATTTTATAGAATTTTCTTGTTCTTGTTTTGGCGTTTGAACAATGCAAGCCTGTACACACCCATTTAGCTCTTGGAATGGCCAATTTGACTGCTCTGATCATAGCACAAAGCTAATCTCTTTTCAGATCAAAACAAACATCTCCAATACTCATCTCAGTTATATTAACAATTACTGCTAACTTCCAAACCATGAGGCCTGTGTTTTATTGAAAGAAAGAAAAACAAAAACAAAACAGAAAAATGGAAAGCACAAGTTATCAAGATTCTAAGCGTCAAGACGAGATTCATTTATTTGATCTTACTTAATTCATCTACCCTTTCTCGTGTAGGAAAGAAAAAGTAAGAAAAGAGAATAATTGCGCGACGCCATGGAGGCAGCTCGCCTGCAGTTGGAATGTGTGGAATTTTATCACCCAAATATTTCAGAACATGTAGTCCTCTTTCAGCAATGAAGAAGCTTAACAATAGAGCACAAAGGAATCAAACCAATAAAACACATCACTACTTTCTAGTGGCAAAAGATGCGCATTCAGACAAAATCTACACAAAATATAGTATGTTGGCCATTCAAAGAAAGGATACATACATGAAATGAAACTGGTAACCTGTTAGATGACAAACTTCACACCATGATCACATAATGGAGAAAATCTCAACTGGTAATGTGGAAACAGCAGTCTTTACACGAGTTTTTCCACCCTTCTTTAACATTCACAAATCCAGAGTGGTCAATTCATGCTCAACCAAGCAGAGCAACAAATACCTGGTGTAACAGCAAAAGAAAGATGTCTCGCCACTGCAATGGCTGCCATGCGATGAGGGAAACTGCAAAGGGGGGTAACTTGACAAGATCAAGGGAAAAGGACACGAATGAAAGGGTCTGGTAACTAAAATGCCCACCAAGCATAACTACTACTCCAGGATCATACTGAGGGATATGTCATCTGCTTGTTCACACATACAGCTATGAGGTAAGTGGGCAAACGTTTTCCCCGAGGGCTGAATAACTTTTCTCTTTGGCATCAAGACATGAACTCATATATACCACCACCTTTAGAACAATGATAGGAAGGAACCCTCTTATGTAAATGGACATGAATGAGACATGACTATTGATTTCAAAAGCACAGTAACTGCTTCAATAGAATTGATGGAATTAAGACTTCAAAAGGTTCTTTCAATCTGGTTTCATAGCTTATGACGTTCAGCGAACTCCTCTTTACCACACCACATCTAACCTTACTTCTGCTTATTTATTCACAGAGCATTAAAACTTACCTCAGAAACATATGCTACTAGTACCAATACTACTAGTACCGGGACTATTGTCAGCAGGAGCATACTGAAGCTCAAAGAGTATCAAGTCCTAAAGACTCGGCTTTCACCTTCAGGGATCTCAAGTAACTTATTGCTTCATCAATGACAACCATCGAGTCTTTTCCTTCCACTCCAGGGATTATCTTCTGCAAAACGCTTATTGTCTCAAGAATTTCATCTTTTCTTGGCCTCTTTTTCCCAGATAGAGAAACCGATGCTTCTGTAACTCGATTGTCACTGTTGGCACAACTGGATTGTGCATCATCCTCTAAGTCAGAGCAAGTAAAAGGTTTTGCAGAGGTTGCAATATCAATGAGTGATGGTACATCACAGCCACCATCTAACAGTTTACGCTTTTTGTTTGGCCATTTCGAACTAGCTACTTTTTCACCCATTTCATCAAGCCACTGTGGTAGATCATGAGCTGTCATAGTACTAGGTGAGTGACCTGTGCTTATTTCTTCACCATCCTCAGAATTACCATCGTCATCATCTGAGTAGAGTAGGGCATTTAATTCTTCGGTGTCCTCATGCAATTCACTTCCCACATCATCTGTATGGTTTTCTTCATAATATTCAACACCGAAATGATGCCCAGATGGACAAATTACATTACTTCTAATCTGTGGGCCTTCTTTAATCAAATTACAAGGTGCAGCGGGTTGTGGACTCCAAGAGGGCAGGCCTTGTACTGGAGTACCATTTGGAGAACTGTAAATAAGAGTTGTTTGATCACCTGATTGATCAAAAACAAGAAATCTCTTCTGCTCAGCTGCTCCAGGTCCTACGTTGGGGTTTTCCTTACCTCCAAGATATTCAACTGACTGAGGACCAAGCATCTCTTTTACTACAGTGCTTAAAACTGGAGCGAAACCTTGTCGGAACCGTGGTAAACAGTAGAACCAATTGCAAGGTTCAGTTGGTTGGCTTGCCTTTGACTCTGACAGCCCATAAAATGAGTAGAGAGAATCCCCTTGTACCGGAACCTCATTCGAGTGAGGAGTCATGTAAATAGGAACAGAATTCTGCTGCCCAATATTGAGTCCACGACTAGAAAAGTTCGAATGGGCTGATTGCAGATCTGGATACTGGTGATGGAACCAAGAACCGAAGTCTTTTTCCATTCAACCTCAACAATCACCTAATTATCAAACCCAAAAAAATGATCTATAAACCAAATGATCCATATGTAAAAACTTAACGTTCAAATCAATAAAAATTGTCAAGAACAGAGATATCATGAAACATACCAGCTCTAAATAACTGAGCAAATACAAATTGCTGATTACTTCCTGTAGACTTAAGAAACAACAGAAAATCCAAAAATTCCAGCTTAACTTGAATGCAGTAACAATGAAAATAAAACTACGTGACCGGCTTCAGCAACTGACGGAAATATTCAGCCTGAAATATACAAGATGAGAAATTAACTTTCTTCAGCTAAAAAACCTATTCAAACCAGGAGATCAAATATACAACAAGACAATAAAATTGGAATCTAAAAATCTACGAACGGTAACCTGGCAATCTTGAAGAGGTTGAAAGCATGCAATGACTCTAACAATTATGGTGGCAGACCCAGCAATCCCATTTTCGTGCTTCAATGCCCGAAATCTTGTCTGGCCAGCTGCTTGGCACACCATAACTACTTGTTCCAATCCCTCCCACAACCAACACAACTACAACAAACCAAAATCTTCCAACAGAAATGATACTTAAAAATCCCACCAGAAAAATTGTTTTCTTGGAACAATTTTGCTAATCCTTAAAATAAACACCACACAACTATCTCCTATAAGAATGCTAAAAAAGTGAGTAATCTGAAGAGAAACAGATTCTCAGCTGATCATGAGAAGGTAGCAAGGAATGACAATGAAACGAGTGGAACCCATGGAAGATTAATATAACAAGAATATGAATTTCAGAGGTGAAAAACTAATCAAGATTTCAGAAAAGAAGTGATTTTGTTGGGGGTATTTTAGAGAATAACATGACAGTACAAGTTCAAGGAAATGACTTTCCTATATACATCAACAGATAAACTGCAACAAAGCATGCTGTTCCTCACTTTAGTCAATTATAAGCTCCTGTAAACATTACAACATAATACTAAACATCAGTTTAAAAACCAAGAATATAAGATGAAAGCGTGCTATAGGAAAAAGATTAGGAATCTTATAAATGCACGCCTGACTACTCACAAAATTGAGAGGTGGGGCGAATTATTATTTATTTTGAAAAAAATCGTATTTTGTCATTTTTATTTGTTTTTTGCCCCTCGAATCCTCTTACCATGTCACAAAAAGTTCTTTTTTTGACAGACATACAAGTCTTAAATTACACTCTGTTCTCGAAGTGTAAAGCTACAGGACTAATTTCATTCACATAATTAGCTGTTAACCTCTATTTTTTTTCTCTCGTTTGTATAGTAATTTGTAGTAGCTTGTATAATTAGAGATTTAGAGTAATAAGGCAAAAAAAAACTTAATTTTGGAGATAAATCAAGATCCTAGTGAAAACTCCTGTAAAATCTTGAACTTGAAAAATCAACAACCCGTAGAACAAAAACAGGAACATCAAGAATCAAAACTCAAATGGACCAAATGAAAAACCAAAATCGAACGTACAATTACTTTACTGAGAAAATAGGGACTTACAGAGAATGAAAGTAGAGAAGCGTAACCCAATTGATAATATTGGAAACCCAGAAAATAGCAGAGATTTTGGAGATTGAAAATAGTGTGTGAATGTGTGCAAAATATAGAGAGATAGAGAGGGGAAGTAGAGTAGAGTACAGTCAAAGATAAGGGGAGAGAGTATATAAAAGGAAAAAGATCATCCTCTTTGGTTGATGGAATTAATTGCTTTCATGCGTGCCAAGTGCACGCTTGGATTTGTGTACAATCATATCACTGGCTTTTTTTTTTGAGGGGGGAGAGTGGTGTTGGGACGGATCCCCACTTGTTTTCTACTCTTTGCTTTTGGTATTTCTTAATTAGTTAAAAAGACTTTATTCATATCTGAAAAATAATTTTCTAAAGTAATTTTTTAAAACTTTTTTTTACTAAAAATTGAAGAAAAAAAAGGAATTTTTTTTCCAATTTTTTTCAGTTTTTACAAAAGACCCAATTTTTTTCCATTTTTTTTTTTTAAGTTTTTTTCCAGTTTAGAAAAATCTGAAAAAAAAATGTAATTTAGTTTTTGATAAAAATATAATTTATTTATCAATTATATTTTTATCAAAAATTAAATTACATTTTTTTTCAAATTTTTCTAAACTGGAAAAAAACTTGAAAAAAAAAATGGATCTTTTGTAAAAACTGGAAAAAAATCCCTTTTTTTCTTCAGTTTTTAGTAAAAAAAAGTTTTAGAAAAATTGCTTTAGAAAATTATTTTTCGGGTATGAATAATGGGTCTTTTTAATTAATTAAGAAATATTTATAATGGGTCAACAAGACAATGACACGTGTCCCTCCGTTAACTTAAAGTGCATTTGTGAGCCAAAAACATTAACGGAAGGGCATATTTGGCACAATAGATGGATGGAAGACATTATTGTATCAAAACGAATAGTTCATGGCCAAATCTGGCCCTTTTCCGTTTCTACTATTTGTGTTTGGTACAGTAAAAATAATTTTTGAAATAATTTTTCAATATAAAATTATTTAAACTTCAAAATACTATGTTGAGAAAAATATTTATTTTAAAATGATGAAATGAAAAGTAATTTCACTTCTTATTTTTAAAAATTGTTTAAAACATTTGCCAATATTTCAATAATTTTACAAAATTATTGTAAATATAAATTATTACGGCAATTTCTAAATTATAACATTTCACGAATAGAATAGAGCTCGAAAACATTTAACACTACAAACTAAGAATGTTCTAATCGACCATGCACGATATAGCAAGATAATAATGATTCCAATGCTAATTACTTCTTAATTTTGTTTTATGTTTGGTTTTGAGTTGATTTGTTTGTAAATTTCAACGATTGAATTTGAATTTTAAATAGGAGTAATTGTTTTTGTATACTTGCAAAAAAAATATATATATAAAAAATTATTAAATAGCACGGATTAGTCAATTTTTGGACTGGTAATTGAAAAATAGATAACATTTGCAAAGTCATTGAAAAATAACCATTATTTTACTACAACACGAAAAGTTCCAGCATAATATACTGGAGATTGGAACGCATGTGTATGAACTTCCAGCATATTATGCTGGAACTTCATCACACGGAAAGTTCCAGCATAATATACTGGAGATTGGAGCGCATGTGTATGAACTTCCAGCATATTATGCTGGAACTTCATCACATGGAAAGTTCCAGCATAATATACTGAAGATTGGAGCGCATGTGTATGCACTTCCAGCATATTATGCTGGAACTTCATCACGCGAAAAGTTCCAGCATAATACACCGGAGATTGGAATACCTATGTATGAACTTCCAACTTATTATCTTGGACTCTGATGGAACTGGCTGGCTTCTGTTTTTGATGGCGCTTCTCTATGGAATCTTGTTCTTACTGCCTTCCTAAAGAGCTATGCGACGTCACAGATCAAGCTTCCCGAGTTGTTTNTATCCTTTAACTTCCACTTTACCATCAGATGCTTTTCTAGCTTCTCGGAAGGGGTCTGGATCCTGTTGCCGAAGCTCATAATTCCGGGTTTGTGTATGAGTATATTATGAAATTTCAGTATGTTATGTTGGAAGTTCAAATGTAAAACATTCGAACTCCTTCATATTATGCTAGAATATTTTCAGATTTTGAATAGTATTTTTGTTTAAATTTATCTTTATATGAAAAATGAATAAATTTCAATTACTTTTAAAAATATGGCTATTTTTCAATTATCACTTATAAATCTAGCTATTTTTGAATTTGACACACACAAAAAAAAAAGAACTATCTGGTAGCGAACCGGGGTCCGGGGACAATGAGTGGACCCCTGGGTGGTAGTATCATGATTCCTCCAATTCGCTTTCGTTTGGTTGTCATGACCATTATATTTTCCACTTCCCTTTTTTCTACGGAAAAGGGCCAAATTTGTCCCTAAACTATTCGTTTTAGTACAATAATGTCTTTCATCCACCTATTGGGCCAAATATGTCCTTCCGTTAATGTTTTTGGCTCACAAATGCCCTTTGAGTTAACAGAGGGACACGTGTCATCGTCCTGTTGGTCCATTCTAAATATTTCTTAATTAATTAAAAAGACTCATTATTCATACCCGAAAAATAATTTTCTAACGCAATTTTTTTTAAAACTTTTTTTTACTAAAAACTGAAGAAAAAAAGAAGAAAATTTTTTTCCAGTTTTTACAAAAAAATCCATTTTTTCCATTTTTTTTTTCAAATTTTTTTCCAGTTTAGAAAAATCTGAAAAAAAATGTAATTTAGTTTTTGATAAAAATGTAATTTATCAATTATAAAAAATAATTTAGATCCTCCACCTTTAATAATTGGTAAATTACATTTTTATCAAAAATTAAATTATATTTTCTTTTCCAGATTAATCAAAAATCATTGTTTTAGAAATTATTTTTCAGTTTTTTAAAGAAATATTTTTCTAAGAACTAGAATTTTTTTTTGATTTTTTCAGTTTTTAGCAAAAAACATTTAGTTTTTTTTTTAGTTTTTACAAAAATATTGCTTTTTAGATTTTATTTTTATTTTTTCAAAAACATTGTTTTAGAAAAATAAAATTCTATTTTTTTGTAAAAACTGGAGAAAAAAATTCCTTTTTTTTCTTCAGTTTTTAGTAAAAAAAAATTTAGAAAAATTGCTTTAGAAAATTATTTTTCAGGTATGAATAATGGGTCTTTTTAATTAATTAAGAAATATTTAGAATTGGTCAACAGGACGATGGCATGTGTCCCTCCATTAACTCAAAGGGCATTTGTGAGCCAAAAACATTAACTGAAGGACATATTTAGCCCAATAGGGGAATGAAGGGTATTATTGTACCAAAACGAATAGTTGAGGGACAAATCTGGCCCTTTTCCATTTTTTCTATTCTAACTTGTTTTTTTTTTTTCCTTTTTTTCATTTTAGAGAAAAATAAATTAGGATTATTTTTCGAGAAACGAAACCCGAGATTTTTTTATTATAATCAGGGGCGGAGCTAGGGTGACAAAAGGGGGTATCACCAAAAAATATAATGTTAAAATAATTTTTTATGCATTCATTGTATATGTTGAATTCTTTGGCTTGTTTGTGTGTTTATTTTTTAATATTTTAAGTTTCTTTGATAAAAATTCTGGCACTGTGCACTGATTACAACCTTCCCTCTACCATCACCTTGACATTTAAAGGAGGACGAAAATATCCAACTTTTTCTATTGGAAATTGTTGGCAACAAATTTTCGTAAGACTAAAAATAAACTGCAACAAAAAAATTATTTAACCAAAAAAATGAAATTTTAGTCAAAGCTAGAATTTAACTCTTTGGGTACTCGTACCTCTTTAACCCACGAAATAGCCTCGGGTTCTTCTTCAAAAAGAAAAGCTACTGAAGAAGAAGACTAAGAAGAAGAAGATGAAGGTGGCTCCTTGGTGACGAGACCTCGAGCTAGAAGACGTATCGTCTCTGATGACGAAGCTGAAGTCTCCCCTCATCTTTCTCTTACCAAGCCTGTTATTACCCCATATTATCCCTGATGATGACATCACTCCTCACGACACTCGTGAGTCAATTGATCAACTTTTTGACAGTGGTTTTAGTAGTGGAAATTTAGGGCATGTTCTAGATGAACTTCCCTTATTTTCCTTTTTATCGCCCGTACCTGTGATTGCTTCCTTACCTGCACCAACCGTTTCTGTTCCTTCTTCTACTATTTTTACTCCTTCCACCGCTCCTCCTTTGATAATTCCCCCACCTATCGTTCACCATACGGAGGTGGGTTCTTCGAGTAGAAGTATTGCTATGAGAAGCATAACTATTGAAGTTTCTGCTAACAACAGCCTCTTGAGAAAGTCGGGTCAAGCTGATATTTGGCTCGAGCCTTTAACTGGCCCCATCGAGAAAGCAAAACTGGAAAGCCATAGCAGCATGACTTTAATGAACGACATAGTGCATGCTACTTTGAAGGTATTTTCTTTCTTTCTCTTATTTGTAAAAATTTCTATCTCCGGGGTTCTTACTTCTCTTTTTTTTTCCTTAGGCCAATCTTATTGGCACTAAGCTGATGAACAAAATCTCCCTCTTAGAGAAGGCAGCACGTGATTTGGAGAAGGCTGCTCGTGATGCTCAGTTGGAAGCAAACAATTGGAAGGAACAATTTGACAGTGCTCAAATTAATATGGAGGATGTACAAGAGAGTAGGAGTACCTTAGAACAGCAAGTACGAGCATTAACTTTGGATCTAGTGGTTATCAAGGCTTTCTCAAGCCAAGCTGAGAAAGAAAAAGAACGTCTTGAATCCTCCTTTTTAAAACAGCTATCTAAGGCTAGTGAGGAGGATAGGGCATTGAAGGTTCTGTTGGATCAAAAAGAAGTTTACGCTGGAGAACTTGTGCAAAACTTAACTCAAGCACAGGAAGACCTTCGAGTCTCTGCTGATAAGACATCACTTTAGAGAGCTCTCATGCTTCCCTTCAAGCTTCTTATAATTTCACCTTGGCCGAAAATGAAGAGCTCAAGAATGAGGTTGCTGCTTGGGAAAAGGATTATGAGATCCATGAGGAAAAATTTGATGTTGAGGTAAGTTGGGCTTTTTTGAATTCACGTCGTGACACCCTACTTGAAGTTGGCTTTGAAAACTTTGACCTGGAGGTAGAATTAGCTAAGGTCTATAAAACCATTGAACAAGCTCAGCAACCGCACGACTTTCCTTCTCCCGTGATTAAAGCTCTCGTGGTTGAAGCTCATACGGGTATCACATCTTCTTCAAGCCCAATCGAACCTACTGCCACAAGCCAAGTTGAAACCACATCTGCTGATGCCCTTGCTCAAATTGAGCCTGTTGCTGTGAATCAAGATCAACCCGCAACCGTTGATGCTCCTGTCCAAGTTGAGCCCATTGTTGTTGATGCATTTTCTTCAATTCCCACATCTTCTTAGTGAAAAATTTATCTTGAATTCCTTTTTTTGCAGGTACCTCTTTGGAAAGTTGTGTTAGAAACCCTTGGCATCATCTGAGGGTTTATTTTTGCAACGCTAGTCCCCAATTCTTTTATGGGGCAATATGTATAAACAATCTCGTAGTTTTATGACTAAATTAGTACTTAGTCTTGAGTATTTAAGAAGTTTTTTTTATGTTATTATCTTAGACTTCTGTTTATTCTATTCTTGCCTTTATTTTTAGGGACTTATAGAATAGTTTACATTTTTTTTCTTTAAAAATGCTTCTATTAATCTCATGACTAAATTATTTTAAACATGAGTTTTATAAAAGAGGGCCCTTTTATATTTCGACACTTAATGAAGAAGACATCTCGACTTCATAATGGTGTTATCATACGATAAAAGGAATAGGAACATACATGTTTCTTTGAAATAACATTGACAAGTTTTTATTTTAAACCTTGACAAGTTTTGAATAATATCTTACATGTATTTGAATTACATCTATAACTTTCTCGTAACTGTTTTTCCTTGTAACAGATTTTTAGGAAAAAATAATAAACACGAGGTTTTTCTTTATAACCCATTTCAGAACAATAAATGCAAGGTTTTTCTTTATAACCTGCTTTAGTACATAGCTTTTACCCTAACTACAGTAAGGTTTTCTTTGGCCTTGGATCGTGACTTCATGTGACTTTTACTCTGCACTTGACTTTTTTAGGCTTGATTTTTCCTCAATCTTTTCTGCCTTCTTTATACATACTTGTGTATATTATGTAGTCCTCAAAGTGTTTTAATGTTGAAGTTGAAGCCTCGAGCACTTGATAGTTTCTCTCATCTGGTCTTTTTCCTGAAAAGGAAAAACATACGAGACTCGAAGGTGCGATTATAGATGAAGACTGCTTAACCCGTTTGAATTTTTATCAGAATAATTGTAACCCTAGGCCATGAATTTTAGATTATCCCGTATGCCTTACAGGTCGTGACTCATAATCTAGTACGGGATAGCTTTTTGCCTATCATCTAAAATCGTTAGTAAAATTTTAACAATTCAAAAAATTAAATGCAAAATGGTGATACCTGACCGTGAGTATTCCTTAGAAGTAATATCTCTTCAAATGAACAGCATTCCAATGTGAAGGTAGTACTTTACCATCCATTGTCTCCAATTCTATGCTCCCTTTCCTGCAATATCACGAACTCTATAGGGTCCTTACCAAGTTGGACTTAATTTACCCGCGTTGGCTGTCTTTGTAGATTGAAAAAACTTTTTAAGCATGAAGTCCCTAACTTTGAAGAATCTGAGGCGTGCTTTCCTGTTGTAATATCGTTCTATGACTTGTTTTTGTGCTGTCATTCTTATTAATGCAGCTTCTCTCCTGCCTTCAAGTAAATCTAGATTGACCCAAATCTCCTCGTCATTAGATTTTTGTGTCGCTTGTGTGAACCGTGTGCTTGGTTCTCCTATCTCAACTGGAATCAAATCCTCAGCTCCGTAAACCAATGAAAAGGGTGTTTCTCCTGTGCTCATTTTCGCAATTGTGTGATATGCCCATAAAACTCCGGATAACACTTTAGGCTAGTTACCTTTTGATTCTTCCAATCGCTTCTTTAAATTGTTGATAATAACCTTGTTTGTTGATTCTGCTTGCCCATTACCTACCGGAAGATAAGGTGTAGATGTAATCCTTTTATCATGCCAACTCTCAAAGAACTCCGTGATTTGAGCTCCGATAAATTGAGGGCCATTATCACATACGATTTTCTTTGGTACACCAAATCGGTATATGATATTCCGCCAAATAAAATCTTTGACTTCCTTTTCTCGCACATGTTTAAATGCTCCTGCCTCCACCTATTTAGTGAAATAATCAGTAAGTACGAGCAGAAACTTTACCTGTCCTTTTGCTTGAGGTAATGGTCCTACTATATCCATTCCATCATTTCATAAATAGCCATGGTGCAATGACTGGCTGTAATAACGCTGCAGGTCCGTGCATATTGTTACCGTACCTCTGGAATTTATCACATTTAGCCACGAAACCTTCTACTTCTTCTTCCATTTTAGGCCAATAGTATCCTGCTCTAATCAAGGTTCTTACCAGTGACCTTCCTCCTGCGTGATTCCCACAGTGCCCCTCGTATATTTCTCTCATTACATACTCTGTTTGCGAAGGTCCGAGGCATCTTACTAAGGGACTACCGAACATGTTACGATATAAATTGCGTTGCTTTAAACATTACCGAGCGGCCTTTTTTCGTAGCACATGGGCTTTTTTCTTATCATTAGGGACGGTACCATACTACAAAGCAACAATGTCGTTCCTCCAATCCCAAGTTAAATTATTAAAATTTACCTCATTCTTATCAGGTTCGAGAACTGAATGAAATAAATGTATGACTGAGGCGTTTGCATCACTTGCTACATCAGCTGCAGATCCGAGGTTAGCTAGGGCGTCTGCTTCAACATTTTCATTCCTTGGTACTTGTATGTCTTTCCAGGTTTGGAATTCCTTTATCAATTCCCGTACCTTTTCTAAGTACTATTGCATCCTCGCTTCCCTAGCTGTATAAGTCCCCAACATTTGATTGACCACGAGTTGTGAATCACTCTTGATTATAATTTGATTTATGCCAAGTTCTCGTGCCAATTCTAGACCTGCGATCACAACTTCATTCTCCACTTCATTGTTAGTTATGGAATAATATTTAATAGCTTGTCTAATAGTTTCACCCGTAGGTGGTACCAAGATAAACCCTAAACCTACACCTTTTATGTTAGATGAGCCATTAGTGAATAAAGTCCAAGTTCCTGGGTTAGCACCATTAAAGACTTGCCATTCTTTTTCTGCTTCTAATTGCATCCCCTAGCTAAAATCAGCCACGAAATTAGCTAACACTTGTGATTTTATAGCAGTTCTAGGTTGGTATGTGATTTCATATTCACTCAACTCTATAGCCCACTTGGCCAACCTGCTTGATAACTCATGCTTATGTAATATATTTCGCAAAGGTTAGGCAGTTACTACATCAATAGGATGACATTGAAAGTAAGGTCTTAACTTCCTAGATGCCATGATTAATGCAAGTGCAAGTTTTTTTAATTGAGGATACTGCGTCTCCGCATCTAACAAATATTTACTAACATAATAGATAGGGGATTGTTTACCTTGTTCTTCTCGAACCAAAATGGCGCTTACCGCTACTTCTGAAACAACAAGGTAAATGAGAAGTCTCTCCCAACCTTTGGTTTTGCTAGAAAAGGTGGATTGATAAGTATGTTTTCAACTTCCTGAGTGCTTGTTGACACTCTTCATTCCATTCAAAATGGTCCTGCTTCTTAAGCACTGAGAAGAATTTAAAACATTTCTCTGATGATTTAGAAATGAATCTTCCCAAGGCTGCGATTCTCCTTGTTAATCTTTGAACTTCTTCCTTGTTTGAAAGTATATCATGTATTTCTTCAATGGCCTTAATCTGTGCAGGATTCACTTCAATACCATGGTTAGAAACAAGAAAGCCTAAGAACTTACCTAATGCAACAACAAATGCACATTTTTTAGGATTTAACTTCATATTATATTTTCGCAAAATTTTAAACGTTTCAGACAGATGAGATATATGATCCCCAGAAAGCTGGGTTTTGATAAGCATATCATCTATATAAACCTCCATGATTTTTCCCAAATGTTCTTGGAACATTTTGGTTACCAGTCTCTGATATGTTCCACCTCATTTTTGAATCCAAAAGGCATTATTTTATAACAGTAAGTCCCCCTGTCTATTACAAAATGAAGTTTTTTCTTCATCTGCTGGATCCATCTTGATTGGATTGTAACCTGAATATGCATCTAAAAAACATAACAATCCATGCCCTGCAGTAGCATCAATTAATTGATCTATATGGGGTAAGGAAAAAGAGTCTTTAGGACAAGCTTTATTAAGATCTGTATAATCTACACAAACTCGCCATTTACCGTTCTTTTTAGGTACCACGATAGTATTATCTAGACAATCAGGATACTTCACCTCGCGAATAGATCCATATCTTAACAACTTTTGCACCTCATCCTGAATCACCTGATTTTTGAAAGTGTCATGCTTTCTTTTCTTTTGTTTGACAAGTGGATGAGATGGGTCCTCGTTTAACTTGTGAGCCATTACCTCTGGTGATATACCTGTCATATCAGAATGGGACCAAGCAAAAAAATCTGCGTTAGCTTTTAAAAATTCAATCAACATACGCTTCATATCCGGGTTGAGATTGGCTCATATATACACTTTTCTCTCAGGCTAGTGTATAAACAAAACCATAGCCTTCAGCTCTTCTATCATCATTTTGATGTTTTCATTTTCTTTTGGTTCTTGAATGGTATCAGGCCTTGAATCCACATCTATTTGACCTTGTTCAATTGAGGTTGACCCCATGTTATCCTCAACTGAATTCTATAATTGCTATTTTTCTTCACCCTTAACACATGAATCTGCCACGGAGTTGATGCTCCTGGATGTTTGTTGATTGCCCCTGATTTGACATATTCCCCATGGAGATGGAAATTTAATGACTTGATGCAATGTGGATGGAACAGTGTCCATATCATGGATCCATGGCCTCCCAAGAATCATGTTATAAGTCATTTCCATATCTACCACCTGAAATTTTGTATCTATGATAACGCCTTCTACGAATGTAGTAAGTATCACTTCCCCTTTCTTTACAACACTGGATTTGTCAAATCCTGACAAAGTATGCGCTTTTGTAATCAATTTATCTTCTTCTTGTATCTCGCGTAGTACTCATACCAAAATAATGTTCACAGAACTACCTGGATCAATCAAAACTTGTTTCACATTAGTGTCATGTACAATAAAGATATTACCAATGCATCGTTATGCGGAGTTGATAGACCCTCGGCATCTGCATCATCGAATGTAATATTTTCTTCATCCAACACATGTCGCAGTCGCTTCCCGTTAGTAATTGTTACTTTGGAAATCTTATTAGCTACAGTATATGATACGCCATTGATATCTTCTCCCCCGCTTATAACGATGACAGTTCTTTTAGGTGAAGGTGGTTTTGGAGGCTCATGTCTATTCTTCATGTATTCTTGCTTATCTTTCTCATTGAATAACTCAGTGAGATACCCCTATTTTAATAAATGATCAACTTCGCCCTGCAAAAACATGCAATATGTTGTTTTGTTCCCATGATCGTTATGAAATTCATACCAATGATCAGGTTTTCGTCTGTTTGGATTTCATCGCATATCAGTTGGCCACTGTACCTTATCTCCCATGCTTCTTAAAATAGCCACGAGTTCAAATTATAACCGCCAAACCTTGCCTTCAGACTTCTATCATTATCTTGTGGCTCACGTGTGCTTCGGTCGTTCCCAAATCTTGAGGATGAACCTGACTCTTTATTCCTCGATAGGTGATCGTAACTCTGATTGTCCTATTTTGACCGTGAGTCTCTTCCCCCAGGTCCCATGTAAGGCTCGTACCTGTTTTTACCGTATCTTTTTTCGGTCTTTGCACATCTCGAACTTACCTTTTCTTCTTTTTGAAATCGTGGAACATTATCTTCCTCAATACTCAGCTTCGTACTATACCTGTTATAAACATCATTCCACGTTGTAGTTGGAAATTCTCGAAGGCTTTCCTTGAGTTTTCTCGTAGCTTCCGAGGTTTTTTCATTTAAATTGCTTGTGAAAGCTATGGCTGCCCAGTTGTCAGGTACACGTGGAAATGTCATTCTTTCACGTTGAAATCTGTCCGCGTATTCTCTAAGCAGTTATGAATCCCCTTGTTTGATTTGAAAATATCCTCCATTCTTTTCTCTACTTTTTGAGCTCCCGAGTCTATTTTGATGAAAGAATTTGCAAGCTCAGCAAAAGAATTTATAGAATTTTTGGGTAAAAGAGAATACCATGTTAGCGCTCCTTTGGTGAGTGTTTCACCAAAATTTTTTACTAATACTGATTCAATCTCCTGCTTAGCCAAATCATTGCCTTTTACGCCCGTTGTGAATGCAGTCACGTGGTCTCGTGGGTCTATTGTTCCATCGTATTTTAGAATATCAGGCATTTTAAACTTTTTTGGAATTGGAATTGGAGCAGCACTTGGCTTCCAGGGTTGTTGCGAATATCGATCCATATCTACCCTCTTGATTATCGGTGGTACCACAGGTATCTGCTCTATGCGCTCAGTTTGCTCCTTGAGCTGTTTTTGCAAGGTTAATACTAAATTTTGCAAATCGAAATTAAAAACATTACCTAGTTCCCTCTCCTATGATTCGTTGGGAGTTCCACCACCGCATGAGTTAACACTCCCAGAACGAGGGTTTTCCAAAGTGTTGTTATTTGGAGTAGGCGCGGGTGCTGCAACAGGTAATTGATTAACAAGTGCCTCAACAGCTTTACTGACTTGAGCTGAAATTAATTTCTGCAAAGCCTCATCGACAGCTTCAGCATTTTCAAATTGAGCATACTCGTTTACTTGAGACCCTTCAGGAGTACCCTCACGAGATTGCCATGGTGAGCCTCGTGGAGTTGGAACTTGAATGTTAATATTCTGTGGATCTCCTTGATTTTGTTGGTTCATTTGGTTTCCTTGAGTGTTATCATTGTTGTTTGCTATAGTTGATGCAACAAGGAAAGTTAAGCGAAGAGAAAATAGATTATCAGATTTTCGGTAACGGAACCAATTTGTTTAAGTAAAAAATATGATTTTAGTCAAAGCTAGAATTTAGAAGAACTCTGATTACTGATAATCGAGAAAATGAATAAAATGAAATAATTCTGGATTGCAGGATGGTAATCAAGAAAAACAAGTAAACCAATGTATATTTCAATAATGTTTCGTGTCCCGACAACTGATCATATATCTCCTTTTTACAGGTACCTTTGAGAATATACGTTTTGTTTGAATCATCATGAGGCTATTATGAGTATTTAAAGATATTGAATGCTGCGTTACACAATCATTATATTCAAAATATATTCTCTAATGTATTCAGCATTTAATGCCTCTTAAATGTCGTATATGCCCTTTTTTCTATTGTCAGATTCATTCCTTTTGATTCTTGGGTATAAATGACTTAAATAGGTACGGGTGCTGAGTTATTTGTCTGATAGCCCGTGTCTCTTCCTCTTTCTTTGCTCGTATCTTTTGTAACTCCTGACTCGTGGCTAATTGCGATTCTTTGACCATTTGACCAACCTACGTATCTTGACACGTCACCTATATATATAAATATAATTTACCCCAATACAAAAATATGAAGAAAAAGTGATTTTATTGATAAATATTTATGAGTACAATTCTATGTATCCCTTGATTCTCCTCTCTAAAATTCTCCATGATTCGAGGGCTTGAGAAGCGTCTTTCTCAAATGTAGGATGATGCAGACCTCCTTGTGATTTATTTAATCGCCAAGAACGTCGATAAGAACTTTGTTGTTACGGGTTAATCTCCGGGAAGAACTCCGTTGATTACTCTTTTGTTGAAGAACTAAGCACTTGATGATTGATCTCTTTGTTTGTGGATGTCTTCACCAATTGCGAAGTGTTCTTCTCCAACTCTGAATGTCCCTTGAGAGTTATGTAACTCATCTATTTATATTTATAGAGGATGGACAGTCCAGCTACATATGAACTCTCTTGCTTGATTCTGATTTGCCCATGCCATTTTTGCCATTTGGCGACCTGTGGTTGGTTCTTACTTTTTTACTTGGATTGCCACATCATTTAACACGTGGCGTCATCTTTTTTGGCTTGCAATTTGACTAGATAGCCATATCACTTGACACATGGCATGAGTCTGGGCCTTAAGATGGAATGGACTTTGGGCTTGAAAATAATAAAATGGACTAATTTAACTTGTAAAGCCCAAATTAATTATTTAATCCAATTGAATTTAATCCAAATTTTGTATGGATTAGACCTAGTAAATTTTATATGTCAACAGAAATGAAATTAAAAAGAGATATGCACCAAGTTATTTTTTATCTTCATCTTTTAGTGAAATTTTAGTTTGGCCATGTCTTTTGTATATTATATTTTTCTTTTTCTTCATTCTTCTTCTCTTGAAAGTAGACTATTTTTGGTATTTAAAGAAAATGAAGAAAAAAAATTGTTATTATATGAACATAATTCTTGATACTAATTTTCCATCTCTCATTTTCGACTACGAATTGAATGTTTTTTTTTTCTAAATGAATTTTTATCCCTTATTTGTTTCTATAGATCATCTTTTTGGGGTAGTTTTTAAGGTGGTATTGGTCAATTTCATATGTAAGACCAAGATTAATGAACATCGTCAATATTTTGGAAAGCTCTACCTTCTCTCTAAAAAATAGAGAGAGAAGGGAAGATCAATAAATCGCACACAATCGACAATTGAAACAACGCAGGATACAGTAATGAATGATGAATAGGCTGAATTACTTCGCAGCGTGAACAAACCAAAGGAAGGGACAAATGAAAATGATAGCTTTAAGGAAAAACTAATCTCCTCTAACAACAATAGCACCCCTCTGGAATTTGAATGCAGTGTTTTCAATAATATATCACTTGAAGACGAAAATACAAACCCAGCAAATCACCCAAACTTCATACCCTTTTCTACACAAGATAAAGAAAGGCAATATCAACCATGGAAGCAATCTATCATCATAAAACCTCTTGGCAAACGATTAGGATATGTCCAACTAAGGGACAAAATACATAGACTATGGAGATCTGCAGAAGCCTTAAATCTGATAGACTTGGGATGATTTCTACCTCACAAAGTTTAAATCACAAGACAACTACAACAAAGTTTTACAATATGGTCCATGGTTCATTGGGTCACAATATCTATCAATCCAACAATAGGAGCCAAAGTTCAACTCATATGAAGCAAAAACAATCACAACCACAATATAGATATATTTGCAAGACCTGCCAACTAAATTTTGTGATTTTACAATCCTAAAATGGATCAACCAAATGTTTGGTACACTACTAAAAATTGACAGCTGCATAGCTCAAGCAGAGGACGATATGCAAGACTATACATCCTCGCCCCAATAGGCAAAACTCTACAAACATTAGTATTACTGGGAATCCACCTCCAGCATACAAACCCTTTATGCACCCTATGTGGATGCTTAAGGCATAAACACAACCAATGTACATCGAAGACACAATCTCAGGCAACCACGAGAAATGAAGAAAGTATAAGTCAATAGCATCTTAAGAGTCTTGAAAAACAGTTGTATACCCAAAGAGAAAAGGCAAAGAGAAGGTAAACATTCACAACCAAAACCAAGTGCCAGTTCAAATACCAGTAGTTATAACAAATACAAGATTGAGCAATCAAAGTAAGGAAGCTCAACAGGAAAAAATGAGTAAGGAAGAGGAGAGTCAAACCACCATCGTCAAATAGATCAAATCAATGGTCAACACTGGCAAAGAAACCAAAAGAAGCAATGGAGTCGACATCAATACTATAAATAGTACACGCAATTCTCTCACCAATCTTGATGCCACGACAAAGCCACCCAACCTTAATTCCATTCATCCAGTGGAGCCTACTCAACCACAAACGGAGAAAGAAATTACACTTGTACTAAGTTTATCCATGTCACCACATGACGTGGTATGTGACAAATCACCCACACATAGCGGTTCCCCTTTGTCCTTTATACACACGCATAATTCCTTCTCTATCGTATTCAATACACAAACTGACAATACCCTACAAAACACCTATGAAAATATTAAATCAAGTAATGACTACCCCCACCTACACCTCTGCTAACAATTCAATAATCCAGTCACTACCACGCCCATACAATTCAAAAATGACCTTTCCACCAAAAATAATCTTTTCACAAAATATCTTCCAAATATCCCTTACTTTACTGCTAAATCACCTGAAATAAATGACTAAAAAAATTTTCCCACGGAAACAAATGCCCCATTGAGTATTTCAGCCCAAAAAAGGCAACAAGGCCCACAAAGCATTACTGAAGAAGCTCATTCAATTATATCCAATCGGGATAAATATAACCAAACTATCAAACCCTCATTTTCCCCGACCATAATCCCCTCTTCTCGTCTAAAAAAGTAGTGACTACCCCTACTTACACCTCTACTATAATGATTGCCTGTAACATTGCATTAAATGCACGGCAGGTACCTGCAAATCCAAAGACACCCCCTCTTCTTAGATTGCACCAGTACCTGTGGGTCAAATCCCATCACCCCCATCAACATGATGAATCCCTTTCACTGCTTACCCGGGCCCTCTCTACCCACTATCATCTTACTAAATCATTAACATCCCAATTCAAATCACACCATCACAAAACTCATAATAATATCGCTCATTGTAAGTGGAAAATGCATCAATCACCTCTGAGAAACAACATATGCCGAAGAAACGGAGATCCAAGCAAGAGAAACCTGAGCAACGAGGTACGCTACCAATAACCCCCCCC
>MU679607.1:8769-22019 GCA_026770625.1 Nicotiana glauca | reverse complement strand
CCCCCCCCCCCTTCCCAATACACTTACCATCTACAACGGACACTCAAATACACTCAGTCACTCAAACTATCTATCTCCAAACCCCATTTCCTCTGATGGGTTACCACTATCCTTTGAACGGATACTACAATCCCTACCAGTTTCTTCTAGCCTACTAAAATGGCCTCCAGCTCCACCACCAATAGTACTACCATCAAGCAACCCAAACCCTACCACCATAACAACAGGAGGAAGCACTACTACAACAACTACCAAGGCATTGAAATTTCGATTTCATGGTGTAACAAGTAACTCTGCTAATAGAGAATACAACCACTCTATCACACTATCTCTCCCAAGGACTCCACTTAAACATGAGGATGCAGCATGTTCACCAACTACTGCAAGTCCAAGAAATCATAGCACTAGAGCTCAACAATCAGATCTTGGACATGCATGCAGCAACAACCATACAACAAGCACCAGACTAGACGTCGTGTTGGAATAGACCGCCACTACACAATTCATGGAGCTCATCACCATCTATTGCACCCCAGAACGCTTCACCAGAACCACGTGAGGAAGAACAAGTTGTACCGCTCTTGCCACAGTTCCTACTAGAGGAGCTACAACACTTGGAAACACCACCACCACCAGGGACAACAGGCATAGGTCTAACTCAGGCAAGCATCTTAAATCAAGTTCTTCGGAATATCACAATAATGGATCCTCTAACACTTACCCTACACCAAAAATACGAAAGAAAATTCCTTATCAGTATCCCTCAACCAGTCACGAAGATGAGCATCAACATGAGGATCTACCTCATCGACCCCTTATCCTAAAACCTTTAAAATGTTTCTGCTTGACTAAATAGTAGGATTTGAATAGTTATCACAATCAACTTAATATATAAGAATATACGTGTAGCAGTATTACTACACATGACTTCTGTAAATTCCCACATTATGAGATATTAATAAACTCATGGAAGTAATTACACAATGCATATCCAATAAATATTTAACTCAACAAATACCATTTCTTTTTTATTATATTATAAAATAATAAAATGTCTTAAAATATCACTATCCATTTTGTATTAAGAATCTCTATGTAATTTATGTAACTCAACTAATACCATTTTATTATGTGAATTTTTAGAAAAATAATTAAATTTTTGAAGAAAAATAGCATAAAAAATATTTTCTACTCTTTAATAAAAACCCATTTAAGAGGAAGAAATTCATAGAGCAATAAAGTCGTTCAAACCCCTCAAAGTGCCTGGGCCGGATGGACTCCATCCAATCTTCTTCCAGAAACACTGAAACTCAACCAAGTGTGTTGATCCAAATTTGTAAAGACGCTTTTGAATCTTATACAATTCCAAGTGAGATAAGTACCACCTTTATCATACTCATAGCAAAATTTAAAAACGCTGAGCACATCTCCCAATATTGATCAATCAGCCTATGCAACACCGTCTACAAAATGATTACCAAAATTATTGTCAACAGAATTCACCCATTACTCAAACATCTCATTAGTTCCAATCAATTTAGCTTCCCCCCGGGTCGAAGGGCTGTTTACAATGCAATCATAGTGCAAGAAGAAATCCACTCTTTCAAACGCATGTCAGGGCGAATGGGCAACATGATTCTTAAGTTAGACCTATAAAAAGCGTTTGATAGACTAGAATGATCCTGCATATGCAAATTACTTTACAACCTAGGATTCCCCACCCTCCTAATCAAACTAATCATGAATTGCATCTCAGCCTCCACCATCTCAATTTTGATCAATGGAAAACCAACAAAATTCTTTGAACCATCGAGAGGAATTCGACAAGGAAACCCCCTATCCCCATAAATTTTCATCATTTATATGTAGGCATTATCCCACCAAATTGATCAAGCAACAGTCAATGGCTATTGGACACCGATAAAGATTAGTAGATCAAGCCCCATAGTCTCATACCTGCTCTTTGCTGACGATCTAATAATATTCGCGTGTGCTTACCTACATAACACTAGCTCTATTATTAATATATTTAACTTCCTCCACCACCAATCAAGAAAAAATATCAACTTCTCAAAATTAAAAGTTTTCTTTTCCAAAAATGTTCCAATCAACACACAAGACTACCTTACTAGTAACCTAGATATTAGTATGGCTACTAACTTTAGTAAGTACCAAAATCTCTCAACATTGCAAGTAGAACCACCCTCATTCACTAAGTACTATCCTCCATACCAAATTATTCCATGCAAAAAAATCTAGTACCAACTTCCACTAGGAACCGCATAGACCGTATCCAACGGAGTTTCCTATGGGATTCAACTACGGAGAAAAGAAAAGTACATCTTACCAATTGAGAGATTGCAACAACTCCAAAAATTTTCGGAGGGCTGGGGCTTTATAAAATTGGTGAAAAGAATTATACAATGCTAGCGGGTTTACTATGGCAATTCTATAAGAGCAATCAATCCTTGTGGGTGAAATTTTTTAAAGCAAAATATGTTCAACGTAGTCGCGCAGGAATATACGAAGCTAAACCTGCTGATTCATACATGTAGAAAATCATGACCAAAGCAAATATATTATTCTGCACAGGACTTTAATGGAACATAGGAGATGAAAAATAAATCAATCTCTGGAGCAATAACTGGATGTCGCATAATAAGTGTCTACGCAACTTAATATAGGTGCCTTTACAACATATGGATGAACAACAATCAGTGTCATCAATCCTTACAAATCATTTGTGGTATTTGGATAGATTATCATTACATCGTACATCAAATCAAAAACACATACATCACTTTCTCAACAAAATCTGATCATTCATTCGGAAACCAAACACCTCTTGGCAATGTCAGCCTATCTACTCCAACTCCATATCACCAACCAAATAGGGCAAACCAACGTTGCAAGTAACTCTTGGATTTTCAGCTCAAATGTTTGAACAAGCTGAAATATTTTATGTTGGTTCTTGTCCACCACAAACTACCTACTAAAGACTTCCGGTTAAAAACATACTTAAAACAAACATTTGCCAATTTTGCCCACTCGTAGTAGAGGATACATGCCATATATTCTTCTCGTGCAACAAGTCCTATCACTTATGGACTTTGTTCAATCTACAAAGACCTCAACTACACAACTTTGGCCATTGGATAAAGGATATGCGTCACAAAGACACTACCATCCACACAACAAATGCCTCCTTAAAACCTCCTAAATTCATCCTACAGCCTTTCATCCTTTGGAATATTTGGATTAATAGAAACTCAAACTTCTTCAACCACACTTCGTCCATTAAATGCTTCATCCATTAAATGCCACAAAAAAATTATGACACAAGTTGCTGAATTCATTTCACTTGTCCAGATTATTGTGCCATCAAAACCTAGGCTTCATATACCGATAAGATGGCTCTCACCTACTAACCACGACAAGCTAAATATTGATGGAGCTTATGATAAAAACAATCAAACAAGTGGCATTGGTGGAGAGACCACCATGACAATTGGATAGTGGGGTTTGCGCAGAAGGCAACTGCAACATCCGCTCTCCATGCTGAAATACTGGCACTAATAGCAGGACTAGAGCTTTCTTTCACAAAAAATTTCTTTCCTACCATAGTTGAAATATATTCACCGGTATTGTGTAACTTATTTAGAGACAAACAACTATGTTACTCACATCTTATTTATGATGGTAGTTTTCTTCATGATGATATTGGAGTGGAAGGAATAACCCATATATATCGAGAAGGCAACTCTGTAGCTGACGCTCTGGAAAAGTATGGAAGCACCAAGCAACAAACAACAACGGAGGGAGAAAACATTATGTACTGGGAAACACCTCCAGACTTTATGTTACACGTTTTTAATAAAAACAAATTGAGAAAAATCGATATGCAGTTTATTTATGTAATAACTGAACTCATATGTTTTTAACAGGGGCGAACTCACCTGGTTTAAGGGGGTCCAGTTGAACTTGCTTCGTCAAAAAATTATACTGTGTATATTGATAAATTATACTCCCTTTGTTCTAGTTTATGTAAACCTATTCTCTTTTTGGTTCGTTCCAAAATGAATGACCCCTTTCTAAATTTGGTAACAATTTAGCTTTAATTTATAATTCTACCTTTAATGAGAAGCTTTTATAACCACACAAATACTCTGGGCCCCTTTTTAACTTGTTTAGGACCATAAATTCCAAAAGTCTTCATTTTTTCTTAAACTCCGTGCCCAGTCAAACAGATTCACATAAATTGAAACAGAGAGAGTATTTAAAAGAGAAAAATTACAATATAAAATATACTTTGAACCCGCTTTAACATAAACAGATCACAATGGAGTTGATCGAGCGGGTTCAACATTTGCAAAGGATGCTGAGATCGAATCTGAATTGGAATGTTTTCCGGTTAATTCTTTTAATCCCGACTTGGACTTTGCAAAGTTTCCCTTCAATCTTTGACTGTTCTCTTTATATAGAAATAACAACTTCTAATTAATAACAAGGAAAACTCTAAAATTATTTAAATATCTTAGAGTTAATAAATATTTTTTAGATTATAATTCTTGATGTAAAATTTGTTAAACTAAATAGACAAATTTCTTAAAATAGAGATAGATAATCCTTATTAACCTTCATAAAATATTTTTAGATTTGTTAACATTATAGAGTACCTACTTTTAATTGACTTTATTTTGAGATTGTATTACGAACAAAAAAGATAATAAAAAGATCAAACCCTACTTGTCATACCCAACACTATTTATACTACTAGATTTGACTGAATCTGCTTGTACAAAATCCTGAGTCCGCCATTAATTTTTAATATAAAGTCCCTCCTTCCTTTAGCAAAATAAAAAAATAAAAAAATATGTAAGACCAAACTTTTGCATTTTGAGAAAAAGGAAATCCAAAATGACAGCAGTAAAAATGGGAAAGTATCCAATGTGTAACTAGAACACCCAATCATTTGAAACTTGACCATTCAAACCATGAATCATATATGCACAATGTGGCCCCCGTTAACCAGCTGTGGCTACTTGATGACCATTAATAACTCTTGACTTATTAACAATAGATGTGACAGTATGGTTGTAATCTCACCTCTTTTAGTTAAAACTTAAAAGTCTTAAATTAGAGACTTGAGAATTAAAAGAAAAAAAAATCATTAGTGGATCTATTGAATGCGAATTTGAATTTATTGGAGCTAATAAATTCTAAATACGTTTAAACAAAAAAGAAATACATTTATATAAAGACTGAGGTTTAAAGGCCTTAGGAGTAAATAAAGGGATAATTTAAGGGACCTCCCTCCAACTTTACTTGTGGTTTGTGATACTATGTTCACCTTCCTTGTTTTTATTTTTTCTGACAATTATTATAATTTGTTTTTACTAATAAAAAAACATCATAATTAAACTAAATTGCCCTTTTTAATATTTTCATTTTTCAATTAATTATTTTAGTGAATATCTTCTTCAATAGAATTGTTGCTAAAAAAGGGCATGATGCATGGGAATTAAAGAAGGACAAAAAAGCATACAACAATGCTTTTTTAAAATTATAAAAAAAAACAATAATACTTTAATCATTACTTAAAAAGAAAGAAAGACCAGCATTATTCGACACATACTCCACGAGAAGTATTTAATTATCAATATTACTACTACTTTACTCTTCAACCTTCTATCACTTTTTTCTTCCCTTACTTTTTCTTTACAAGTAAATAATATGGAGTTGTGAAATGCATGATTAAAGCATGCAAATATAACAATTGTACTTTGGCCAGCCATATGCCCATACGTTAGTAATTTTCACTATTAATCTTAGACTAGCCATAGAGTCTATTATTGCGAGAGATAAATATATCATTATGGGCATATATGTTCCAGCTTGATTAAAATATATTATAATTATATATTAATTATCTTTTTTATAAAAATATGGCAGGTGACATATGTGGCTAAAGAAACGGAATTTATGCCGAACTCAACATACATCAAAAGCTAGCCGGTAAGATAGAGAATTGACCATAATCATATAAAATTATATTTAAATAGCGGATGTAGGAAATCAACATCACCTACTTCGTTGTGAAATAGTTTAAATAAAATTAAGGAGTTGTCTTAATAATGTTGAATTATATATTTAACTGAAACTTGCACGTATTATTCGTAACCTGCTTAGTGGTTTAATAGTTCATTTATATGCATGTGAAGCAACTATATTCTCTCTATTGGTTAGCTTTCGGTTCTATATATATTAGGTTGATTTGATCATACTTTTATTAAGATAAATAAAAGCAGGTGATTATCGAAAACGATAGTCAAATTCTCAACCGTTCTCTTCTTTGACTATACACTAATCATACCTAAATTTGATATTTTTTAGGTATATAGGTGACATACATGGAGTACCCCATCTATTGAAGATTATGAGCTGTTACTAAAACTAGTGAAGATGAAGGGAACATATAATTTGCTGTTTACTAAACTAATTAAGCAATATAAAGCCAACTTTGGGAAATTCTCTACAAAAGAAATACTACGATTTATTTGTTAGTCTGAAGTAAGACCAATCAGAAATCTCAATCTTTAAAAGTTTTTGTAATCTGAGTGCCTTTAATTTGTCTAGATATTATTTGAACTAACCAAGTAAAATTTGGAAAGTCTAACTCAAATCAAATATATATATATATATTCTCTATGCATATGGGTGGGTGTACTACTGATCAACAAAGATCGGGATTGAGGACTCGCTCACTTGAGAGTTCAAACTCTATCAATAGCGTAAAGTTTCCCATCCCCTTCCCCCGCTCTTCCAATAATAACAATTCAGTATAATTTCACAAGTGAGATCTGAGAGGATAATGTGGATACTAAGTTTACACCTACCATATGAAGGTAGAGAGGTTGTTTGCGAAAGGCCCTCGATTCGGCTTAAAAAAGAGTAAACATCAAACAAGAAAAAATAAAGCACTACGCGTATTAACAAAGATCCAAAAATAAAAAAATAAAAAATAGTACTAACAATATTGATAAGTAATGGTTCACAAAGGAAACCGACAAACCGCACCAACCCGATAATCCGAGTCAAACTGATAAAAAAAATTCGACTATGGTTTGGTTTGATTTGGTTTGGTGTTGGAAAAAAAACCCGACCACGATTGGTTTGGTTTGATTTTAATTAAAGAAATTCAAACCGAAACCAAACCTACCCGACATTAAATATATAGAAATTTTAGATATATTTAATATATAAATATACTTATTATGATGTAATTTATAAATATTTCTTAGATTTTTTCATAATTTTATCTTTTAAGGTATTATTTCAAGGTTGGATTTAGAATTTTTGAATGTTCCAATAAGTTTTATAGTCATTAATATTAGTAAATAAATAATGCTAACAAAAGCCCAACCAAAAATCAAATCAATACTTTATGCTAACAAAAGACATTCAATTCAATACTACGAACTGGAATGTATTGGATATCTATTTTTTATTTTGCATTAATTTAGATAAAAATGCAATAATTATTTTTATTTTTTCTTTAGTGTTTAGTCATGTAATCAATACTCCCTTATTAATCTACTTATTTTAGCATGACTTAGTACTTTTAGATTATGTTTATTTTTATTATGACTTTATAATTAGCAATATTTATATTACATAATTTTATTGTCTTTATTGTTGAATATTTTAGGATAATATCATGATACATCTCATAGTTTATATTATTTTCTTGAAAAATACTTTATATAGTTGTATTTTACTAGGATTAAAAAAATATTTTGAGCACAAGTTATATGTTTTATTCTACGAAGATTTTACCTGAAAGAAACCCAAAAAAATTCGAATAACCCGAAAATTCGAGAAAACTCGAGATTGAAAAACCTAAATTTAATTGATTTGATTTGATAATTATAAAGTACGAACCAACCTAACTTATATAAAAAGAAAGTGATAAGAGTAACAGAAGGTGGAATATTAACAAAGAACTAGGAACACGAAACTGGCTATTCCAATAAAGTGGTCAGTTCATATCCATTACTCTTGAGTCATTCCTTGACACGTATCAAATCGACTGCAAATTTTGATATTTATTGAAGATAGAATAATATATAACACAGAAGAAATTATTAGAATCTTGATTATATTGTATGAAAAAATAACTAAAGTGAGTATGGAGGATGAATAAACTAGGTCTAAGACGTGCCTTGAGGAATCCTTTGCTTTTACATCTGCTATAATTGTGTATTATACATTAAAAAGAAAAAGTTAATATGGTGATGGAGGGTTTAAGTACTGCTACCAAAAGTGTAGACCTAATGAGATTGGGAAGAAAGAAAGGCAGTGAAATAAATTTGATGTATATTGTTCCCCCCACTCCAAACAACATGGCATTTGATTTATTAAAGCATCCTCTATTTTTATTATTATCCAAAGTTAATTTACACTTAGAAGGTATAAATTATTGACTCCCTTGGATCTTCTCATCTGTGCAAAAGATTTGTTTCAGGTGACCAAATCATGGTCTTTAGGGTTTTTAAATTAGTCCAGCTATGGCTTCATTAGGCACTATATATAGAGTACATCCACTTTCATCTTTTAAATTAATTAATTAATTATTAGTTTTTTATTTTGTGTCTCCTTGTTTTCCTTTTGTTTTAATTTTTCTTTAAGAATTCAATATTCAAGATCTCTGTTAACTCAATTAATTTAGATTCACGGTAGATAAATACTCCTTATCAAAGGATTCTCCATTCCTAAGACTCGAATACCTTTTTCTTTTTTCTCTCAACTACAAGTTCATCAATCTTATAAAACACACACTCTCTCTCTTTCTCTCGTATATATATATATATATATATATATATATACTCCCTCCGTTCACTTTTACTTGGCACATTTTGACTTTTCATGCCCCTTAAGAAATAATAAATGAAATGCATAATTTACCATGATACTCATATTAATTGATGCATATTTTATTGGATTTGAAAAAATAATTTGAAATGAGTAATAAATATTGTGGGTAGGAAAAAAAAATTAGTCTTCTCTTAATATGCATAAAGTGACAAATAAAAATAAAAATTTATTTTTAATATACATGCCAAGTAAAAGTTAATGGACGGGGTATTAAAGTTTTTGAAGTTTTTACTATAAATGTATAGCTTTAATTTTACAGCAAAAAAAAAAAAAAAAAAAAAAAAAAAAAAAAAAAAAAAAAAAGAAGAAGAATAAGAAGAAATGCACTGTAAATAAAGAAAGGAGGCACACATGCGGGCATTAATGTTAAATCTTTATGTCATGAATCATGATCATATATAGTTAATCTCATCATGCTTTGGCAACTCAAATAACTCATAAGAGGTGCAAAATTATGGCTTTGGGGTTGCAGGTTTCTTTCTTTGGAGTTCATATTGTATATGTTTTCAAACCATTATTACAATCCACATTCTAGACTTACCTTGAGTTATACTTCTAAAGCATACTTATGAGAACAAAAAAATATACCCGAGAATTTAAATATCATATTTTCCTCCAATACAAAATAAAAGAGAGGAGAAGAGGACTTAGAGTTGTGGCCTAATTAATACCTGCAACTTCTGTCTGCAATCAAGTGATGCAGGGTTTAAATATACCCAAAAAAATAAGGGAAAAGGGAATTTAGCATGTTTAACCAATGAAATCCGAAATTAGAGTTAATTACAGCATAATGCTTAGACAAGTGATTCGGTGTACTAGCATTATTTTTAAAAACAAAACCTTTAATTGGTGTGCACACATCAAATCAATGAATATATAACATTCATATATGTAATTTTAACAATAGTTCATTAGTGTGTAATTCTTACATCAAGTTATGATTTAATTATTATAAATCAATGTAATTTAGTTTAAATACTCACTAAGGATAGTATTTCTTTTCCGTACTATGAACTACGGACAGCCGGAGAGGACATGGTACTAGGAGCAGTAGCGAAATTAGAATTTTCATCTAAAAGTTTTCAAAATATAAGTAACTAGATAAATTAAAAAGTCAAGGGAAGTCAACATATTGTAAATATACATAAAATAAAAAAATTATCTAACAATATATTTTAATTTTTTGACGAAGGGGTTTCGCTTGACACTCCTTGGTGCAATGTTGCTCCGCCACTAAATAGGAGTATTGCTATACCTACGAGGATTGTAATGGAGTGATAAATATTTTTTTATTCTTAACCAGAGGTTTCGGGTTCGACGAGTATGAAGTTGCCTTTGTAGGAAACGATTTATCCCCTAACATGGAACTTCCCACCACAAATAACATCGAATAAAAAAAGCACCCCAAAAAAAAAGAGAGTATTGGTGGGGCATGTGACCCCGGCCCATGGAACCATTAGGTTGTGTTTATGGATTTTCCAACAGAAACTCCCACGCTTGGAAAGCTAAACAACATCCTCTCTCCTACCAGCACTATATGAATAACGTTTCTTTTCACCCTTTAAATATAAAAGTGCAGAGTAAAAGGAGGGAATCCCTTTGCATACCTCATATTAATTACTCATCCCACCACCACTTACCACCACTTACCAACATATTTTATATTTTAATTCCACCACTTCTTAGACTTTTTTTATCTCTCCATTACACTTTATCAGTGAGAGACACATTTTTGAATTTTTATCAAAAAGGGGAAACGCCTCCATTATACAAAGTGTCAACCCTTCTTCTAGCTATTTACCGACCAATTTCGATCGGATTTCTATTTAAAATAAATTAAAATTAATATTTAAAAGTCCGATCGAAATCGATTAATTATTTTAGCCAACTCATTTAATAAAATTGACCAAAATTGGTCGGAGATTTTTCATTTTTTAATAAAATCGATCGGTTATTTTAGCGCAAAAATAGAATTAAAGAATATAAATAAGAAAATAAAAGTCTTAAATCAACAATCACCAATGACCTAGTGAAAAAATAGTATCCTTCCATGGTAAACCCAAGGTTCGATCCCCAGATGGAACTAATTTGCTTGCATGTTTGTTTCCCTTGGAGGGCAAGAAAACATGAACTTTCTAATTGTTAGGATCGAAAAAATCAGGTGTCATACGGAATCTATCAAAGCAAACCTTGAAAGACGATAAGTCCGACAACAAAAGAGAAATATACCAAAAGAGACACAAACATATAACGTGGTTCGGTCAACTGATGTAACGACCCGACCGGTCGTTTTTGGAATTTACGCCCCGATGCCCTATTAACTGCTTTCCCTAAGTTCATTTATGCTATTTTGGTTTGCCGGGACGTTCGATATTAGGATTCGGAGTGTTCTGGGACACTTAGTCCCTAAATGAGAGCTTAAGAGTTGAAAAATGGTCCGTATTCGGAACAGTGTGAAGACGACCACGGAATAGGAATCCGATGGTTCCGTTAGCTCCGTTAGATGATTTCGGGGTTGAGAGCGTGTTCGGAATGTTATTTGGAGGTCCGTAGCTCATTTAGGCTTGAGATGCCGAAGTTTGAATTTTTGGAGTTTCCGGTCCGATAGTAAATTTTTGATCCGAGGGTCGGATTGGAATTTCGAAAGTTGCTGTAGCTCCGTCATATCATTTGGGATGTGTATGCAAAATTTCAGGTCATTCGAACGAGGTTTGATTAGGTTTTTGATCGAAAGCGTATTTTGATAGAATTTGAAGTTCTTAGGCTTGAATCCTTGATTTAATCAGGTTTCCGGTGTTGTTTGAGGTGTTTTGAGGATTGGTACAAGTTTGAATAAGGTATTAGGTGGTGTTGGTACTTTTGGTTGGAGTCCCGGGGGTCCCGGGATGATTTCGGATGCTCAACTGGCAAAGTTTGGAGTTAGAAGGAAAAAGTTGCAGCATGCTTCTGGTATTTTCGCTTCTGCGGTCCTGGAGCCGCAGAAGCGGAGCCGCATAAGCGGTTTCCTCACCGCAGATGCGGAGCCGCATAAGCGGCCATTTCTTCGCATAAGCGGAATTTCCCCAACCTAGGAGAACTCGCAGAAGCGGTCTCCTTCCAGCGTAAGCGGAACCGCAAATGCGGTTTTGAGTCCGCAAAAGCGGACACTGCCCTCTTAAGTTGAACCGCAAAAGCGGTTAGTCTCACCGTAAAAGCGGGACCGCAGAAGCGGTCCCTGGGCCGTAAAAGCAGAAATCACTGGTCTGAAAAAGGGAAAATCCGAGGGTTTATTTCAAAGTTAGAAAAATCAATTGAGGGCTCGGGAGAAGGCGGTTTTGAGTGGATTTTAAAGAGAAGATCATTGGGTAACGTTGCTTTGATCCCTTATTGCTATATTCCATCATTTCCTAGCTAAATCAACCATTAGAATTCAAATTCAAGGTCTAAAATTGAGAAAAATGGGTGGAACTTCTTAAGCTTAATTTTGTGATTTTGAGTGGCCATTTGACCTCCGATTTGGGAGATTTTTATATGGTTAGACTCGTGAGAGTACGAGAGTTCTGAAAATGTAAAAATTATTCGATTATGAGATGTTGGCTGGAGGGGCATTTTGGTCATTTTATCTGCCCGAGCTTTAGTTTCAATAGTGGAATCAGTTGTTTACAATATTATTTATGATTTATAATTGAATTGAATAGATTTGGGCCATTTGGAGTCGAATACTCGTGGCAAGGGCATCGTTCCCTAGTTGATTTCGCACCGGTTCGAGGTAAGTGGCTTGCCTAACCTTGTGTGGGGGACTTCGTCCCTTAGGATGTGATAATTGGTAATTGAATGCCTTGTACGTGAGGTGACGAGCGCGTACTTAAGCTAATTGTTGAAACCCAGATTTTTACTTAAATACTTAATTTGGATTTTCTTTCATATTTGCTTTACCTTACTTGCTATTATAGCCTGTGCTAGCGTAAAAGAGTATGTTTAATTGATCCAAGTTGCCTAATTGTTTAAATTGTCTGTGATTACGTGGAGCATGTTAGGCCAGTATTATTCGTTGCCTTGTATTGTTGCACTTCAATTTCTGAATATTTCNGGGACTACGGGACGGTATCCCAGGAGATCCCCCTGCACTTTTATTTTGGGACTACGGGACGGTATCTCGGGAGATCCCCCCTGCACTTTTACTTTTGGACTACGGGACGGTATCCCGGGAAATCCTTGATATTGATATAAGAATTGGACTACAGGACGGTATCCCGGGAGATCCTTGATATTGATATGAGAATTTGACTACGGGACGGTATCCCGGGAGATCCATTGGACAGTTGAGAAAAGGGCTA
>MU679604.1:45704-65722 GCA_026770625.1 Nicotiana glauca | reverse complement strand
CCATAAATCTCCCAAGTGGCAACACTGATTCTTAAATAAAAACGAATCCCATTTCGATTGTCCTTAAAATGGAAAAACTCCTTTATTACTATATCTCTTCCCGAGGTGTAGTAAAGGCCGATATTTCTTGGGTAAAAAAAGGAGGTGTGACAATTTCCTTATTTTGTTTATTTAAATGCTTTGGTACTTATTCTGTTTCTATTTTTGTCTTCCTGAATAATTCGAGTAAGGTAGTGTCAACCATGCTTTGTATAAAACCATGACTACTCCTGTAATTGTTTGTTATTTATTATTGGTTCAAATGGTTTCATTTTGTGTGATGTTTAGTTCCCTTCTCTTTGTCGTTCATCAATGGCATATAATTTCAGTTTATTGTCGTGCAGTATATCACAGTTTTTCATTTACTTGGTCTAGTTTAATTTAGAATTGTGATTTGCTCAGAATCATTGAATCCTTCATCTTGGTTGTATTACTGTTGTATTTAATTTGAAGTTCAATTGATGACTGAGTTTTAGTGATTGGAACCTATTTGTTTGTTCTGTAAAGTTTGTTTCTAAATGTGAATCTGACCATGTTGTCTTGCCTCAATGTTGTTGATTAGGATTTAGTTTCATGTGTTTAATTAATCAATTGCTAGGCTTGAATTGGTTATAGCTGATAGTTTTTGGACAGTTTAAAGCAGTACCAGGGGTAGGGTAGTAGTTCAGGGACTTTAGGAGGGTATTTTGGGACTTAAAAATTTGGATAATTGTTTATGTTGAGTGCCCTGCCCACTAAGTTAGTAAAATAAGGTTTGTGGGAAATAAAACATAGTGGGAAAGGCACTTGCTGTTTTAAAGGATTAAAGTGGTGCAATGGCTGAGGACTTTTAAAAAGAAAAAGATAGTGGAAAATGCACAAAAAGGGGATACCACTAAAGGGGACTGAAAAACTTATAAAGGGGGGACTCTCTTTGGTCAGTGGGGGAGGGGAGATCATTTTGAAGGAACTTCTTCAGATTGTTGAAGCTAAAAGAAAAAGGCTTAAGAAAAAATAGAGAGCTGAGAGTCAAAAACACATAGAAAAATCCAAAGATAGACACACGTCCAGACCTTGATAGAGATTGAGAAAACCTACAGTTGCATTAGTGTTCTTGAAGTCAAGTTAGAATTTCAATTGACAAGTTGCATGTTCTAGCTTAACTTCTGATTGTGAGAGTTTCTGCTGTGTATTGGTTGGTTTTCAGTGAGTTTGGGTCTTATCCGGACTGGTTTTAAGTCAGTTTGGGTCATTCTGCTTGGTTTTAAGCACTTATAAATTTCCGGGTTGATTATTTGGGTCTGCTCGTTGCTCTATATTACTGGGAATTGATTACTGCTGTTGTTGTTCGAATCACTACTGTAGCTGATCTCTTCTACTTCATTTTATTCCAATTCCAGGTACACAGTTTGACTCTGATAGCTATGAGATGAAATGTGAAGTGTGAACTTGTAGTTGAAGCATGAAATGCAATTCGACTCAACTTTGGAGCTGTGCATTTGAATATGTAGTCTGTTAATGGTAGTTAGTTTTTTGGCATTTGAATTTGATCTAGCTGGATGGAAATTGGTCATGTAATAACGAACTTAAATTGTTTTTTTTTTTTTGTATTATCTGGACTAATAATCATTCTGTTGTAAATGCATGTAAACTGTTTCTTTAAGTTTTGAGTGTTAAATTTTGAGTAAGTTCGTGTTAATAATTCAGGTTAAGCTTCAGCTCATTTTTTATCAGTCGTGTTCATAATTATGTTCGAAAGGTAATTTCATGATGAGGCCAGTCGTAATTAGTTGGATGTCAATTTAGTTTGCAATCAAATGGAGTTGTTAATTAGGATTCTATGTTGATCATAATCGGAAAGGGAATTTCAGTCAAAAATTGCTATAGTTTGTATTAGTGATATTGTAGTTCAAACCTTTGTTTTAATTTCCAGCGCAAGTGTCATTTAGGAATTAAAGTTCAACATGTCAGTATCTATTTGATTTGGGATAAATACGTTTGAATAATCCGTTGGCTATTCTCAAGACTTGATCCTCTCTCTACACTATTTGATTGAGTTTGCCTGGTTTGGGCTAATTTCAGGTCCAGCGACCATGGTCATATGATACTTAAGCCAACGTGCATAATGCAGCTTAGGCTCTTTGGGCCCAACACTGATTTCTTTGCTTAATTTTGTTGTTTGAACTTTGGCCTGGAATCTACAACACTAATTAATTAGGATTTTTCCCTTTATTTTAGAGACAAAAATTAAGTAGATAATTGTAGTTGCTTTTAGGTCGGCTTTAAAATAAAATGAGACGAGCCTCATCAAATAAAACTACAAATTGTGGGGCCCTCAATAATTGGTATTAAAATAAGAACTCGGGATGGGCCGTTTAACAAAATTTCACGGCCTTCTCCAAAAATAATAATACGCTAGTCACTTTAGGTGCACTTTTAATAATTTACTTTCTTAAATTCGGGTGCACATTTATGTGACCCGAATCCAAATCTCAATGAAGTCAAGGTATGTCAACAATCACGGGTACATTGATGCGACGTGGTTCGAGGTACATTTTTACGACGTTGCAATTCTCTTTTAAAAAATAATAATATTAAAAGCGGTTGAAAGTTAAAATTTTCACATAGGTTTGAACATGTATTAAAATCAAATAACCAAACCAAATATAACAGTTGAGCGACCGTGCTAGAACCACGGAATTCAAGAATGCCTAACACCTTCTCCCGGGTTAACAGAATTCCTTATCCGGATTTCTGGTTCGCAGACTGTAAAACGGAGTCAATTTTTTTCCTCGATTCGGGATTCAAACCGGTGACTTGGGACACCATAAATCTCTCAAGTGGCGACTCCATTTCTTAATAATAAATCACGTTTCGATTGTCCTTTAATTGGAAAAACTCCCTCTACGACGCCCTTCGCGGGGTGCCAGCGTAGCGTGAAAAAGGGGGTGTGACACCAAGGAGATCCACGGTTTATGCCGGAATGAAAAGAAAAAAGCTCCTTGGGTTATGCCAGGGGGATCCACGGGTTATGCCGGGATGGAAAGAAAAAAGCTCCTTGGGTTATGCCAGGGAGATCCACGAGTTATGCAGGGATGAAAAGAAAAAAAAAGCTCATTGGGTTAGGCCAGGGAGATCCACGGGTTATGCTGGGATGAAAAGAAAAAAGCTCCTTGGGTTATGCCAGGGGGATCCACGGGTTATGCCGGGATGGAAAGAAAAAAGCTCCTTGGGTTCTGCCAGGGGGATCCACGGGTTATGCCGGGATGGAAAGAAAAAAGCTCCTTGGGTTCTGCCAGGGGGATCCACGGGTTATGCCGGGATGGAAAGAAAAAAGCTCCTTGGGTTCTGCCAGGGGGATCCACGGGTTATGCCGGGATGGAAAGAAAAAAGCTCCTTGGGTTCTGCCAGGGGGATCCACGGGTTATGCCGGGATGGAAAGAAAAAAGCTCCTTGGGTTCTGCCAGGGGGATCCACGGGTTATGCCGGGATGGAAAGAAAAAAGCTCCTTGGGTTCTGCCAGGGGGATCCACGGGTTATGCCGGGATGGAAAGAAAAAAGCTCCTTGGGTTATGCCAGGGGGATCCACGGGTTATGCCGGGATGGAAAGAAAAAAGCTCCTTGGGTTATGCCAGGGAGATCCACGAGTTATGCAGGGATGAAAAGAAAAAAAAAGCTCATTGGGTTATGCCAGGGAGATCCACGGGTTATGCTGGGATGAAAAGAAAAAAGCTCCTTGGGTTATGCCAGGGAGATCCACGAGTTATGCCGGGATATCTAGGTAATGGGGTCCTATGCTACCATGATTTTGTTTTTCTTTTGGGATTTTCATTCTCACTTCTTTTTCTTCTTCCTTTCTTCTTCTTTTTCCTTTTTATTTAGCAAAACGCATGAAAGAATTTGGGGAGAAACTTCCTTTTTGGTCGATTCCCTATTGCAAAGTTGTTTCAGCGCTCGCGCATTCCATTTCCCTTTTGGGTTGCACCTGCTTCTTGCATGGTTGCTCTGAATTACACCTGTTTTAACTTTTAACAAAGGACATTTTGTTAGTTTGAAATGGTGGTTGGTTTTGTGGCCTTGATCATCTCGATTGTTTGATCCCGACGTGGTTTCGTTGAGAACTTTGATGCTTGTTGGTCTTGAGGGGGAATCTCTTTTCAAACTGACAGGACTCAACTTTAGGACTTCATGACTCGCCTGTGTGGGCTTTGGCCTTTTCACTTTATTCTGCTCTTAGGACCTTTGCCTTTGACTTTCTTTCCTTTCCAATGTCTTTGCTTTGAAAGCATCAACCACCATGGCCAGTCGGGATTGGCCTGGCGCACCCGCTGAGGTTGGGTATTTTCTTTAGTTTTTGGCAGACGGGGCCCTATAAACCCAGTCCTGCCACCTTTTCTTTGTAATAGCCCCGGAATCAGAGTTAAACTGAAAGGGATTCAAAGAAGAAGTATACAAAAGACAAGCATATGAGTTTAAAGAGAAGCGTCCCTTTCGGGGAAAAAGAAGGACTTATCTAGGGTGCATGCTGGCTTCAAACGAACATGACATGCTTCTTGGACTTGATGCCCGACCCACACAAACTTTCCAGCTTCTCGTGAACCCATTGATCCGCATTTCAAAACCAGGGAACCTTGAGTGAGATGTCTTCTTTTTGTCCGACTGCGCCCTTTGCGGGTTTTTGCTAATGGACCTCTCTCATTTCTCTTCTCACTGTCTCCCCATAGTGCTCTTTACGAGTTTTCACTAAACGGACTCTCTCATTTTCAAATTCTCTGCTCACCGTCGCCTTATGGTTCCCGAAAGTTTTCACCAATAATACTCTCTAATTTTATTTCTCTCAATTTAAATTGCATCAGATCCCGACAATGATGTTTTTCACTTCCCTGCCTTTGCCAATTGATCGGAAGGACTTGAGCAAGGTCATTGGGTAAAAGTATTTGGGCGAAACTACAACTTTGGAACCGTTTTTGCGGGCTCATGGCCAAACCATTATATCATCTACCCTGGTTTCAATTTTTTGGGGGAATTGAGATTTTTGTTTCGGTGTGACTGAAACTCAGCGAGAGACCGCCTACGTATCCTTTCGAAATCAAGTCAGACTTAGTTCAGGGAAATAATTTTTTTTCTTTTTCTTTTCCTTTTTCATTCTTCTTTTTTTTCTTTTTTTTTTCTTTTTCTTTTCTTTCAACAGTACTTCTGGGTTCCAAAAAGGGTGATCAAAGAAGCATAACCGTCTCAAAGGGTTTACGAAGGATTGATAATGTTTGGGGTAGCATGAAGGAAAGCCTTCGTCATCTCAATTACACAAAAGCCATCGCTGCAGGAGTCCTAAACATAGTACCTTTTTACTGCATCTGCGTTGACTGCTGTTTCAGGATCATTTCCTTCGATGTCTCCTAGATACAATACTCCTCTTGGCAATATCTTCCGGATTATGTATGGACCCTTCCAATTAGGAGCAAATTTTCCTTTTACTTCCTGGTGATGAGGGAGAATGCGTCTTAGCACGAGTTGTCCCACTTCGAAATTCCTGGGACGTACTTTCTTGTTATAAGTGCGGGCCATTCTTTGTTGGTACAACTGCCTGTGACAAACTGCAGCCATTCATTTTTCATCAATTAATGACAACTGCTCCAGCCGAGTCTTGACCCATTCACTATCCTCAATTTCTGCTTTGACAATTATCCGGAGCGAAGGGATTTCTACCTCTACAGGTATGACAACCTCAGTTCCGTAGACCAACAAGTACGGGGTCACTCCGATCGATGTACGCAGTGCGGTGCGATATCCAAGTAATGCAAAAGGCAGCTTTTCATGCCATTGCCTAGAGCTTTGAATCATCTTTCTCAAAATCTTCTTGATGTTCCCATTGGCTGCTTCAACGACACCATTGGATTTAAGCCGATAAGGAGTAGAGTTTCTATGCGTTATCTAGAATTGTTCGCATACCTCTCCCATTAGACGACTGTTCAAGTTTGCAGCATTGTTGGTAATGATAGTTGCAAGAATGCCAAAGCGGAAAATGAATTGGAGTGCACGAAGTCTACCATAGGTTTCTTGGTAACTGACTTGAGTGTGATGGCCTCAACCCATTTCGTGAAGTAATCAATGGCAACCAATATGAATCTATGTCCGTTCGAAGCTTTTGGCTCAATTGTCCCAATGAAGTCCATACCCCATGCAACAAATGGCCAAGGTGCTGACATCGGGTGAAGCTCTTTCGGAGGTGCATGGATCAAATCACCGTGCACCTAGCATTAATGGCATTTTCGAACAAAGCTGAAGCAGTCCTTTTCCATGGTTATCCAGTAATACCCCGCTCGCAGGATTTTCTTTGCCAAAACATACCCATTCATATGAGGTCCGCACACCCCTGCGTGTACTTCATGCATAATTCTTCTGGCTTCCTCGGTATCAACACATCTTAGCAAATTGAGATCTAGGGTCTTTTTATACAAGACATCACCGCTTAAGAAGAAACCACTCGCATGCCGTCTAATGGTTCTCTTTTGATCTCCAGTGGCTTGCTCGGGGTATTCTTGTGTTTTTAGAAATCTCTTGATATCATGATACCATGGCTGGGTGCCGGGTTCCGCCTCAACCGCATTACAATAACCATGTCTTTCTTTGATTTGGATCTCCAGAGGATTAATATGGGCATTTCTTGGGTAAGGCATCATCGAAGCCAGAGTGGGGAGTGCATCAGCTAGTTCATTGTGACACCGAGGAATGTACCTGAATTCTATCGACTTGAACCGCTTGCTAAGGTCTTCCACATGTCGTCGATAGGGAATGAGCTTAACATCTCGGGTCTCCCACTCTCCTTCGGCTTGCCGGATAATCAAATCAGAATCCCCTATGATCAATAAATCTTCAACATCTTGGCCAATTGCCATATTTATACCCATGATGCAGGCTTCATACTCAGCAGTGTTGTTTGTGTAGAAGAATCGGAGCCTGGATGTAGCTGGGTAGTGCTGACCAGTGGGTGAGATCAAGATTTCCCCAATTCCTACACCTCTAGCATTTACTGCTCCGTCAAAGAATATTTTCCAAGCACGAGCATCCTCAGAGATTGCTTCTATTGAATTTACCTCCCCATTTGGGAAGTATGTGCTCAATGGTTGGTATTCCTCGTCAACCGGGTTTTCAGCCAAATGATCTGCCAACGCCTGGGCTTTCATTGTCGTGCGAGTGACATAGACTATGTCAAATTTAGTGAGCAAGATTTTCAATTTTGCTAGTCTCCCAGTGGGCATCGGTTTCTGGAATATGTACTTCAAAGGATCCAACTTGGTTATGAGGTTGGTAGTGTGGGCTTGAAGATAATGTCTCAACTTTTGAGCGACCCACGTCAAAGCACAGTAGGTTCTCTCCAACAAGGTGTATTTAACTTCATAACTAGTGAACTTCTTGCTCAAATAGTAAATTGCCTGCTCTTTCTTTCCGGTTATATCATGTTGCCCGAGGTCACAGCCAAAAGAATTTTCTAAAACTGTCAGATACAAGAAGAGAGGTCTCCTTGGCTTCGATGGGACCAAGACTGGAGGATTTGACAGATATTCCTTGATCTTATCGAAGGCCTCTTGACATTCAGATGTCCATTTGATTGCTGCATCTTTCTTCAATAGCTTAAATATAGGCTCACTTGTGGTAGTCAGTTGAGCAATGAACCGACTGATATAGTTTAACCTTCCCAATAAGCTCATCACGTCTTTCTTAGTTCTCGGAGGAGGTAGATCTCGAATAGCCTTTATCTTTGTTGGATCTAACTCGATACCTCTCCTGCTGACTATGAAACCCAGGAGTTTGCCTAATGCGACTTCGAAGGCGCATTTAGCCTGATTCAGATTCAAATCATACTTGCACAATCGTTCAAAGAACTTTCTCAAATCTCGAACGTGGTCACTCTGAGTTCAGGACTTGATGATTACGTCATCCACATACACCTCTATCTCCTGATGCATCATATCATGGAAAATGGCGATCATGGATCTCATATAGGTTGCTCCGGCATTCTTCAGCCCAAATGACAAAACCCGATAACAGTATGTACCCCAGGGTATGGTGAAGGCTGTTTTCTCTGCATCTTCTTCATCCATCAACACCTGATGATATCCTGTGTAACAATCCACGAAGGACTATATCTTATGTTTGGCGCAGTTATCAACAAGGATGTGGATGTTGGGCAAAGGGAAATTGTCTTTTGGACTTGCCCTATTCAAATCTCGATAGTCCACACACACCCGGGTTTTCCCATCTTTCTTTGGCACTGGAACTACGTTGGCCAACCATGTGGTATATCGAACCACTCGGATTACCATCGGTTTCAGCTATTTTGTGATTTCTTCTTTGATCTTATCATTGATACCAGTCTTAAACTTTCTTTTCTTTTGCTGAACTGGAGCACAATCAGGGTAAATTGGCAATTTATGCACCACTAGATCAATGCTCAGTCCTGGCATATCATCATATGACCAAGCAAACACATCTTTAAACTCAAACATGAGTTGGATTATTGCATCTCGAGTTTTCTCATCTGTGTGAATGCTTATTTTGGTTTCTTTGATTTCTTCGGTTGTTCCCAAGTTAACCGGTTCAGTGTCATTCAAATTTAGCTTAGGTTTGTTCTCAAATTGTTCCAGTTCTCGATTTATTTCCCTAAAAGACTCTTCTTCATCATATTCCGGTTCTTGGTTCATTATTTCATAGTTAGACAACGTGTTTGCATCTGGGCATGAAGTCCGCAAGCATGTCATGCTATTTAAAGCCGCATTATTAGAACTGAAAAGAAAAATGAAAAAGGAAATTAACAAAAATCAAAAAGAATAAAGAGAAAATGGACGATGAAATATTGATTTCATTTCTTAGAATTTGGAAGATAACAGGGTTTACATTCGGGAATTTAAAAGACAAGAACCTAACAGAAACATCTGAGTTACACCCTAAAATAACTTGGGATGCAGAAAAAGTGGCAGGGCTAGTCTACCGGGACTCCCGCTTGATCGTGAATGGCGTAGCCTTCCAATTTTGGAGTTTAGCACCTGGTCCCATATATAGCACCTCAGCGGTGCTAGTGCCCTCCCCTGGCTGAACTATGTGGGTCTCATAGAGCATTTGTCTCATAGCTCCACATATATCTTCGATTTCCTCAGCCGTGAACACCTCATCGTCTTCTTCTTCGCCATATTTAGGCTTGACAAAAGTGTCATAGAGATGTGGCAATGGTTGTGGCAGGACCCATCCTTCCTTCTTTCTTTCATCTGCCCATTTTTCATCATCTGGGGTAGGGTGGAAGCCTATCCCGAAGAACTTTTCTGCTGTGGGTAAGGTTACTGGCTCTGATATTCCTTGTAGAGATTTTCCCAATCCTTTTCCTGGCTTGAAAGCGTGTCTAATCATCTCTTTAGCCACCATAATTGAAGCATTAGATAGGCCACTACAATTTCAAAGGCCTGGTAAACAATATGTTCACTTCCTTCCCTCGCCTCCAAACATGGGATAGACGGGTCCCGATAAATGGACTGCTCGTCTTCTCCGTGGACCACGATTTCCTGACCTTCAAACTCGAATTTCACCATTTGATGGAGGGTGGAGGGTACAGCTCCCGCAGCATGGATCCAGGGCCTCCCCAGAATAAAATTGTAGGATGTATCCATGTCCAACACCTGGAAAGTCACCTCGAAGTCCACCGGGCCTATATTTAATATCAGATCAATCTCTCTGATGGTATCTCTTTTAATGCCATCAAAGGCTCTCACACAGATGTTATTGGGACGAATCCTTCCAGTCCTGATTTCCATTCTTTGTAGTGTTGAGAGTGGGCAGATGTCAACACCCGAGCCTCCATTCACCATGAATTGCTTGACATAGTAACCTTCACACTTGACAGTCAGATGTAAGGCTTTGTTGTGAGCCGCTCCCTCTGGAGGCAAGTCATTTTTACTAAAGGATATTTTATTGACGGCAAAGAATCTTTCTGCCATTCTTTCGAGCTGCTCGACTGAAGTTTCAACTGGCACATATACCTCATTCAGAGTTTTTCATTAAGATCTTCTGATGTTCGGAGGATTTCTTCACCAATGATAGCAACGACACTTGTTCAGGATATTTTCTCAATTGATCCATTATCTCATAATCAGGCATCTTCATTTTTTGGAAGAAGGCCTCTGCTTCCTCAGTACTCACGGGCTTCATGGATGGAAAGCGCTCTCGTGTGGCATTGTTTACATCCTGTACATTTGAATATTTATCAATAGAGGTCTTTCCTGGAAGTTCTCCCGAGATTTCGTTGCCCTTTTATGTAACCACTGTTTGCTGATAGTTCCATGGCACCGCAGAAGGGTCTGTCATTGGCTTATGTGGTACGCGTCCAATAACCACTGGCTCATCCAGCCGAGGCGGCTTAATTGTCCCCCGTACCACATAAGCTCCTTTTGGTACATACATTTTTGTTCCTTTTTTCACTTCAAATTTCTTTGGAGCGCTCACAACCAGTGGCTTTTCATGGCGACCTCTCGGAACATAGAGAATTCCATTTTTATGAGGCACCGTCTCTACTTTCGTTTCAGCCTTCTTCTCAGGTTCAACCTTGATGATTTTACTCTTTTTTCCCCTTTTTCTTGCTTCGGGGCTGCCTTGGGCTTCCTTTCTGCATCGGCGATAGCAATTATAGCTTTCAAGGCTGGATCAAACTCCCTGTCTTCACAAATCATCCCGATTATCGGCCCGTTATTGTGAGCGGGCAATGGGTTATTGGTTACATTTGGGACTTCCTCGTCTTCTATCAAATCTTCCACGGCTTTCTTCAACGTCCAACAATTGCCTGTACTATGCCCCTCAGCTCCTAAGTAATAAGCACATCGGACGCCCCGCTAATAAGACGGTGATTCCGGGTTTTGCCTGTTTTGGGGTATGGGTTGCAGTAAATTCATTTGAACCAGCTTCGGGAACAGACTGGAGTAGGGTTCACTAATTGGTGTAAAGTTTGGTCTTCTAGGTGGTTCCCGAGGACGGAAGTTATTCTGCGGAGGTCGAGGATTATAGTGGTTCGGGTGAGGAGGCTGATTTCTTTGGAATGGAGGTTGATTTCTGTTGGCATGTGGCTACGGTCAGGAAAAGGGTTGAGCATTGACCGCATAAGGTGGGGAGCATAAGCCATATCAGAATGAGGATAGTATTATTGAGGGGTTCCTTCGGAGAACACAAGTCTAGTAGCCCGGTATGTTCTTGCCACTGATGCTGCCATAACCATTTCCTATTTCTTTTTACCTTTTGCCATTCCTCTAGACCCGCCTTGGATGGCTTGGGAGGTTTCTCTGATGGCCGACTGACTCAAAATCCTGCCCGTTTTCAAACCGTTCTCTACCATTTCACCGATTTTAATTGCCTTTGCAAAAGGTTTGCCCATAGCCGACATCATGTTTTGGAAATAATCTGCTTCCTGGGCCTGAAGGAAAACGGTGACCATTTCTATTTCATCCATGGGAGGGTTCACCCTTGATGCCTGTTCGCGCCATTTAATAGCATATTCTCTGAAGCTTTCTGTTGGTTTCTTTTTCAAATTTTTCAAGGAGTTCCTATCTGGCGCGATGTCGATGTTGTATTGAAACTTCCTTACAAAATCTCTGGCGAGATCGTCCCAGATGTGCCATCGTGAGACGTCCTGGTCCATGTACCATTCTGAGGCAATGCCTACTAAGCTCTCTCCGAAGTAAGCCATCCACAACTCTTCTTTTCCGCCGGCCCCACGTAGTTGATTACAATACTTTTTCAAATGAGCGATGGGATCGCCATGCCCATCATACTTTTCAAACTTTGGCATTTTAAACCCCGAGGGCAAGTGAACACGAGGGAACATGCACAGATCTGTATAAGAAACACTTTTTTACCCACTCAAGCCTTGCATATTCTTTAAACTCTACTCAAGGCTCCTCATTCTTTTCGCCATCTCATCATGTTCAGGAGCTTTGGGAGTTTTATCTTTCCCTGGTGTAAGCTCATATGGGGGTGGATGAGAGTAAGTATATGTGGGATATTGAGGAGGATCCGTCTGAAAGACAGGGTTTTGGAAGGTGAAAACCGAAGGATCAACAGCAGGCCTTGGCAGTGAAGGTTGTGTTGTAGTAGAGCATGGTGGAGCAGTGAAACTGTTAGGAGCTGCTCCTGATGGGAACACCTGGGGGCGGACCTCAGAGGGTGTTCCTATGAAGTGGGCGGTCATAGTAGGCTATCCCAACGGAGTATTTGAGTGGCTAATGGGGACGTTGGAAGTACCCCCGGATCTAGGAAATAGTTCAGGAAATCCCGGGATCGCGCTTGGAGGTTCTCTTCCATTGGTCCAGGCGTCCCACATCTCTATGAGTCAGAGACGTAGTATCCGATTCTCTTCAGCTGTGACAGACTCAGATGCTGGGACCCCCGAGATGAGGCTATCTTCGGATATAGGAATTGTGGGCAAAGTCATTTCTGTAGACATTTCCACACTGACTTTCGATCTGGTAAAGTATTGATGCGATGCCAGTGTACCACAATCAACCACTGTTTCTAAAAGCTAAGGTTGAATTGTGACAGCAATAACGGTTAGTGTGAAACAAATAACAGATAGGTAACCACACATTGGGGTGTGATGCACCTATACAGTTAAATGAGTATCTACATGCTTGCTACGGTTGCATGCGTCATCCCGGCTTTTCTTTTGTTTTCCTTGCTTTTGCTTTCTCTTTTTGTTTTTCTCTCATTCTTCCTTTCTTTTGTTTTCCTTTCTTTTCTTTCTCTTTTTGTTTTTCTCTCATTCTTCCTTTCTTTCTATTTTTCATTTTCTGCTTTTCCTTTTTCTTTTGCCATGGTTTTCTCTTGATTCCTTATTTTCTTCCTTTTGCGTTTCTTTTCCTTTCTTGTTTTCCTTTTAATTGCTTCCCTCGTATTTCCCTTTTTTCTTTTCTTTTCTTAGGGTTACGGTCGAATCTTATAGAGATTGCCTACGTATCATGACTCTGCATGAATCAGACCAAGCGTAGTTCTTGCAAATAAATGCAAAAAATCAGGAAATAACTTTTGGGATTTTTTTTTCAAATTTTTATTAATAAAATTCTGATTACAAAAGATACTAGACTATTTGTTTTCTTAAAAGGAAAATTACAAAACAGACTCAAAAACAAAATATAGACTCGATAACTAGGAATACATCAAAGCTTCAAATCCTGGGGCCCGCGGGGCATCATTCCGCATTGCCGTGGGCCTGCGAGCAAGACCCCTTTGTAATTGCTCCAAATAATTCATAACCTAACAAACAAATATGATCACTGTAGCAAAGAAAGTGATACGACCCATTCGTTCACCGTCTTGACATTTCATGACAATATAATTTGCAATGCCTCTGATTCTTTCCCTAATCCTGCCCTTTTCTTGGAGTAGTCGGCTTATCTGTTGGTTGCGAGCCTCTAACACCTGGGGGTTATGGAAGTGATAGTCTTGTAACAGTTTTATTTCCTTCTCCATCTCGGCTACTAGCCCATAGCATTGTTCCCTCTCAGTCTGAAATTCTTTGTCCTGCCGGGCTGCCTTATCTTCAAGGGTGTTCATTTTTCTCTTCATATTAGCAATGGTTCCCTCATAGTTTCTTTTCATTTGTTGTACAAATTGGGCTCTTTCCTCGGTCTTCTTTTCCCACTATGCCCGGAGTTTTGCCATGTTCCTTTCAGATTTCTCCAATTCTTCCTGGCACTCTGAGACTTGCTTTTTCAGCCCTTTTATCAATCTCTCATCGGACCGACTTCTTTCTTGACTTTTGGCAGCTATTTTCATTTGTTGAATTTGAGCCTTGAGAGCTTCATTCTCTTGGGCCAGTTTCTTTTTATCACCTTCATCAGCTGCGGCTTGCACACTCTTTTCAAATTGAAGATCTCAGACCTGTTACTCCAACTTCCCTATTCTCTCTCGGTATTCCCTTTCCTTGGCTAGCCAATCCCACTGCACCTGGGCCTCGTTAGTGAATTGTTATACATGTGGCCTTTTGGCAGGTCTCTCAGGGATTTGAAATCTTTTTCCAAACCAGGTCAAGTATTTGGGATCCACTTCGCCTCTAGCTCGATCTTGTACTATAGTCTTACGCTCAAGGTACCTGCACTCATTCCATATTTGTCGGATTTTTCCTTTCGGGAATGCAGCTTTTGGGCCTAATTCAATAATTTGTCCGCTCAAGTCTTCATCATTGTGAACAGTTTGGAATCTTCTTAGTTGCCTCAGGACTCAGTAGGGAGCGTAAGGTTGGATGCTTCAGATGCCCATCAAAAGAATATAAGGTACTTCCACCGATGTGTACACAGCCTCAGTAGCAGGATGCCATCCAAAAGCCCAATCAATTTTATCCACAGTCAAAGATCTCAAGCATGACGACCAAGTCTCAGTGCCTTCGGGGAACTCAATACCTGTTACCCTGGTTCCGAATTCCGCAATACAACTTAGCTCAGTTAAACCATAGTTCATATACCCCGTGCGATGACAAAGGTGCTCCTGTATCCATAGCTGTAGTAGCAGATTCCAACCCTTAAAGAATTTTACACCCTTTCGGCACATGGTTAAAGCTCGGTACATTTCCGCCATAATCAAGAGAACCACTGTGCTATTAGACTTCTTTATAGCAATGTCCACCATTCCTACCAGGCTGATGTCTATGTGGCAATTTTTCCTTGGACATATCACGACCCCCAGAAAAGCTACCATGAATGGCAATCCCCGACGGGCCTCCCATTTATCTTTGTTTTCGGCATGTGTCAAACCGGTGTTGGGCTCCTCAAAACCTTTCGTGTTGCCATATTGGTGGTATAAGAAATGCAGTATGCAACATCCTTCTGCTAGATGCGGATCTTGAATGTCCCGACTGATGCTCCACAAGTCCAAGAATCTGTGAAGGGTTACCGGCCTCGGTGCCAATGGGTATCTACTCCTAAGGTTCCCGTTGAGAGCCGCATATCCTGCAATCTCCTCTAGTGTAGGCGTAAGCTCAAAGTCTGAGAACCGGAATACATTAATGGTATCAATGCCTCAATAATATCTGTTTTTGGTTTGATGTTCAACAAATCAACGAGACCAACCAAAACCTTGACCACGGTTTCTCTGCTACCTTTTCCCAAATCATTCCACCACATGTGGAGCTTCAAAATGATCTCACTCAGGACTGAGAAGGTTTCAATGTCAGTGGTATTCATCCTGCACATTTATTTAAAGGGGGTTTAATGACTTATTTTGACCTAAAAGAGAAAAATGGCTATTTTTGCAAAAAATTCTTTATTTATAAAACAAGGACTTGGTTTTGCAGATACGACCTTTCAGCACTTCTTGGGGGAAGATTTTAAGGATGTGCCCGCCAACCATTTTAAAAATGACTCAGGGTAGCTGTTCTTGCAAAAACAGCCTTCCGACGCCCTTTTGGGGACATTCGGCTTATTTTGATAAGAATAGCACCACCCGACTTATTTACTACAAAAATTTTGATATTTTTTGGCTATTTGCAAAAGGGAGGTTGGACCCAATGAGGGTTACCTACGTATCTTACATCCGGTGAGAATCAAACCAGGTAGTTCGGGCAGTTTTGAAAAAACCAAATGTATTTTTTTTGGGCAACAATTTTCATTTTCAAATATTTTTCTTTTCCTTTTTCAAAAAATTCGGCAGCATTTCGGTACTATTTGGGCATTGGTTATTTTCAAAACAAATGGTTACCCTCACTTAGTCCTAACACTGCTATTTTTCTCAATTTTCTCTCAGTATATACAAGCCGGTCAACATGCAAAGTCGAGCAAATAAATGCGCAAGTAATGCGTACGATGCATCAGGATAGTCATTTTAATTCGGGTCACCTGTCCTAGATGGACCCAACCCCTGTGTTGAGTCCCTTAAGTCAAATGCACATGATGCAAACAAACATTCCTACTAGTGATCCGGCATGAGGTTTTGTTATTCTAGGTTTAAACCCTAGGTTTATTGGTCTAGACCTGGCTTACCCGAGCGGACAACTCGAGCCGAGGGGGAGGCAGCGTACCGGGGATACAGAAGCTCCACCGGCTTAGAAACTTATCCAAACCTCATTCTAAATGGGAAAAGACTCTAAACAGAAGAGAAGCTACACGAAGTGCACCCTTCTCCATAATTTTAGAAGACTCAGAGAGAGGAAAGGATTCGTAACAGTTTATATATACAATTCAACAAATATCAAAGCGGTAAAATATTTAGCACATATAGCATGGGACATGTAGGAAAATCAGATAAGGCCAAATATAACAATTATACTAAGCTCGAATTCTTGAACCCTGAATCAGAATTCTGGGTTCGTCTCCCCAGCAGAGTCGCCAGAGCTGTCACACCTTCTTTTTTACACACCTACCCCGAAGGATAAGGTATAAGGGAGTTTTTTCAATTAAAGTGACATTATTCAAAATGGGATTATTTATTTATTTAGAGTCGCCACTTGGGATAGGTTTGGCTTTTGGTGTCCCAAGTCACCGGTTTAACTTGAATCCCAAATCGAGAAAAATTTTCGACCTCCGACTGGAGTCTGCGAACCAGAAATTCTGAATAAGGAGTTCTGTTTACCCAAGGGAAGGTGTTAGGCACCCCCGGATCCCGTGGTTCTAGTACGGTCGCTTAAACTATTATAATTGGCTAAAAAACTGATTTTTATACATGTCATCCTATAGTGCAATTTTAGACTTATTTACCGCTTTTAATTAAAAAATTTAAGAAATTGAACGTTGTTTAAAATATGTTTTCGGATCACGTCACATGAAATACACCCGGATCCTCGACATATTTTATTCAAAGTTTTAGGATTTGGATTTGGGATGCATGAAACGCACACCCATATTTAGGAAGGTAAAATTATTAAAAGCGTGCCTACAGCGACTAACGTGTTATTAACTTTGCGGGAGGCCATGAAAATTCTCTAAATGGCATGTCCCAAATTCTACGTATTTTAATATAAACAATTAAAGAGGGCCACGCAATTTATGAGTTTTTATTTGGCGTGATGCACCTCGTTTTATTTTTTAAAGTCATCCTAAAAGGGACTATTATTTTCTATTAGATTTGTCTCTAAAAGGGCCTAATTAATTAGTTAATATTATCAGTAAACTATCAATTAAGGAATCCGGGCCCTCAAACTCAAGTCCACACCTAAACAAGAGAAAAACCTCTTAGTTCAAATGTGCTACCTAGCTTAAGAAGCTCAAATCGATATTATGTCAAACTATGAATTAAGCTCTTAACTCTCTTAGGCCTCGAAACCAATTCCAAAATAATAAAATACAATAAAGTTTGGATGAAGGTCCATCAGATCGCGGATTGTCATGGGGGCCCAAGTGGAAGATGAAATGGCCTTGATGAGCCTGGATCTAGACTATGCAATGTCCTACTGCTTGTGCGATTGGGCTTATTACTGAAGGAACCAAGCCCATGAGTTATTTTTGTACAAATTTCAGCTATGGAGCTGAACAATAATTATCTGGGCCTTGCTTTTGAGCCCAGAAATAGAATTTAAGTTGAAACAGATTCCAATATTAATCAGGGATCAAAGATTGAATTTAGCAACTCACAATGCTACAACCATGTCAAATTGTTTTGTTACAGCCTATATTTTTCTAGTTTAACACTCAAACCCGTCAAAAGGATGAACATTCACCTCAAACTTTAATGACAAAATTGAAATGCTTAACATCAAATCTGGGATCTTATTTTATTGAAATGTGATTTTTCATTTTTGTGAGTCAATATACTGAAACTCAGGTTTAAATCTAAATCTAAACTAACAGGCTTATCTATATGAATTACGATTACGTATGCACATATTAGATCTACTATCAAATTAAAACATGAAGACTTAAGCAATCAACTTTAAACGATGTGAATCTACTATCACTGAACACTGTACTTCATCATTCTGAAATTTAAAACAATCCAAAACAGTTTAAAGCAGTCCAAAATAGTCCTAATTATACAAACAGTCCTAATTAATTCCAGTATAAACAGTTACAAGTTGATTTCCAGTATACAATTACACATCTCAGCTTTAAATGATCCTGGATCGTTTTACATGAAAATATAGTAGAATTATGATCTAGCTAAAGCACAGTAATGACATTAGGCAAGGAAGCAAACGAGTAGAATTTTATTTCAGTTCCAATACTCGAGATCTATAGAGGTGTACCTGGAAATTTAAACACAAGAAGAAGGAGATGAAATGAGCAGCAGATTGAGTAAATAGCAGTGTCAAACAGCAGGTCACAGCAATAGGAGAACAGTTTGGAACCCAAAACAATACCACTAAAGCCCAGGAACAAATGACAGGGGTATAACATCAATAAAAACACCCAGAACAACCTTGATTGAACTCAAACACACTCAAAATTAACCCAGGAAACTTCATAAAAACTTTAGCAATCAGACCCTGAGCTAGAAGATGCAAATCAACCACTAAAACTCGAAATTAACCTAAGAATTTCAATAGAACAGTGTTTTTGGAGTTTTGTGTTATATATTTTTTTGGTTTTTGAGGAGCTAATGATCTAATCTAAGGGAAGAACTTTTCAGATTGCTTGAACTACGGTTTTTGGATTTTGGTTTTAGAATTTCAAATTTTCAGAGGTTCAAAGCTTGTAGAAGCTTTTGGGGGGAATTTTCAGATGCAAAAACTTGTTCAATAAGGCAGTGGGGACTGCCTTTTATAGGAAAATTTGAGGGGGAACTTCAGATTTTTGTTTTACCCCTTAGTCCCTCTTTCATTTTCAGTTTTTTACTAATTAGTCCCTAAGTTTTTGGCTTGTTGCCCAAGTTACTGCCCTAAGTTATTGATATTTCAATTAAAGCCCAATTTTAGAAGATCCTAGAAGGTTCTAGCTTCACCTACATCATTGTTTTCTACCTGGGAATACCTATACTACCCTTGCTTACTCTGAAATTTACTAAACTAGTCTAACTAAACCCCAACCTCTTTTACTAACCATGGTTAACTAAAAGTTTAGATTATTCAGCTATAACCCAAACAGTTTCAGAAACTCTAGGATTGAATTTTCAAATGTTAAACAAAACTGAAGATTAATCCTAATTCATACTTCTACTAAACTATCAATTAAACAAAATTAACAAACAAAAATCAAAATAATACTCGGGTCATGAATTAACTAACTCAACATTAGACTAAACAAAACAAAACAATTAAAACACGAACTAACACAGGATTACTAATCAAAATCATTAACCAAAAGGAGAAAACAAACAGAATCATCAACTAACAAGAAGAAGAGAAAAAAAAAAGCAGAATCATTAATCAAAAATAAAAGAAGACGAACAAAAATCAATAAACATGAACATGCATAAAAACATGAATAAAACTAAACAAAGTTAAACAAAAATCAAACAAAAATTAATCAAAAATTACAATCAAATAAGAAAATGAAAACTCACTGTTTTTGAGTGTTTTACTTGACTGACATTATTTAGACTATAGATTTTAAGATTCGAAGGGTTCCTCTTGGACTCGAAGAACTCTGGCTTGAAATTCGGACTATGGGATGTGAGGAGGCCGCATGTTGTTGATTTGGTATCATTTGGAGGTGTTTAGGGTTTGGCCGGAATCTTCAATTTGAAATTCGAAGGGACTGGCTAAGATTTGAGGGGAAAGAAGTGTAGATATGGAACAGGGAGATAAAGAGGAAACTATGGTGTTAATTTGGTGGGGAAAGGGTGGCGGCGCCGCCGTGGGCAGCGGAGGCGGCGTCCACAGATTTGGATATTCGAGAAGCTTGGCTTGGATTTTAGGGAAAAGAAGTGTAGATTCGAAAAGAGGAGAAGGAGAAGCACCTAGGGTATATTTTTTAGGCTCATCGGAGCATCGTCGCCGGCGGAGACGATTTCCAGCCGGCGGCGGACGGCGGAAGGCGACGGAGACGGGAAGGGGTTCTCTAGGGTTTGTGTGTAAATGAGAGACGGAAACGAGATTGGGGGGG